>MU007116.1:0-101673 GCA_010583015.1 Tothia fuscella
GGTAAGGAGAAATTAAAGTTAACCCCTACTATAGGATTACTAGTAGGTATAGAGGATCCTAATAATAAGGAAGGAACTATAGGATCTAAAGGATTCTAATAGTAGAAAGGATTAAAAGAACCTTTAAGATATTCTACCTCTTTAATAGAATATATCTCTTAGTTAAATATCGCCTTCTTATAATAAGTTAGTAGGTTAAGCTAACTCTAGAGGTAAAGACTCTTAGAAAGGGCTATACGCTAATACGTAAATAAGCTATACTACTCTATAGTTACCTAGGTAGTACGCTACTCTAGCTTAGTAAGGAGGGCTATCGCCTAGCTCTTAATCTATACTAATAATTCGTTCGCGAGGTCTTAAATTAAATTAAGCTCCGCCTAAACTATAGATTTCTACTAAAGAATCTAATCCCCTAGAAATATAGTTAGAAAGATAAGTATAGGAAGAAAAAGATAGGAAATAGTAGGGGCTAATAAGAGTAGTACTCTTAAGAAGGACTTTTAATAGGTAAAGATAGTAATAGATCCTTTAGGAGGAAGTAATCCGTTAGGTATATAGATAGCTTAGAGGCTAGGGACCCTACGCGCTAGGATATATCCTAAGACTAAAAGAAGGGATAGAAGAAGTAATACTAGAAGAATTCTAGAAGTAGATAGAGTACTTATTTACTAATTACGACCG
Organism: Tothia fuscella; assembly: GCA_010583015.1. Taxonomy (NCBI): domain Eukaryota; kingdom Fungi; phylum Ascomycota; class Dothideomycetes; order Venturiales; family Cylindrosympodiaceae; genus Tothia; species Tothia fuscella. The sequence continues at coordinate 682 of MU007116.1, forward strand.
GTACTATAATAATCGAGAATTATAGGAAGCTTCGCTATTTTATAAGATAGGCGTAGATAAAGAAATAGAATAGTATAGGAGGGCGATATAAGTACTCGTAAATATATAGTCGGCCTTAGTTATAACTAGCGAATATTTATAACCGCTCTTTATACAACGCGTATAGTAACTAGACGATATAGAAACTATATACTCTATATAGGTCTTACGATAGTATAAGTAGGAAGAAGAAGGAGATATAACCTTACTATAATAGGAAATAAGGTTAGATAGTACGTTGCGACAATAAACTATAGGAACCGAATAAGGAACTTTAGGTATAATAAGTAGAGAAAGGTAGGAAATAATCGAAGAGAATTACCTATATATATATACCCTACAACAATAGCGTAGCTCTTAGGACGAAAGCTCTAAAGGGAGGACCTAGTATAATAGACTATTAGAAGGAAACTAGGAATTAATAGGCTAGGAAGGAGCGATAGTAGAGGAGTAAGAAGAATTAGGATAGTAGCTTAAAGAGGAAGAAATACTAGACCCCTAGTAGGAATAACGCTAGTATAAGTTATATAATAGAAGCGTATACTAAGAAAGGGAGTAAGGGAGCGCGTAGGGTTTTAGTATACGCTTACTAGGTAAGGCTGCGCTTAAGTACGCTTAGGAGGGGTAGCCTTAAGTATATAGAGAAGAGCGAGTAGATAGTATCTAGAGCTCTTTATAGTTATAAACTTTATAAGATTACTACCTTATAGTCTTAGTAAAGCTTTTAAAGTTATTTATAACTTATTTATTAATATTCCTCTTGTATCTAACTACCGCCCTAAACCTATAGCAAGAACTTAACTAAGTTACTTAACTAAGTAACTCTAATTATTAGGTAAGTAACCTAGTAGAAGGTACTAATAAGGGAAACCGTAATAGTATAGTAAAGAGTATAGATTTATTAATAATAATCTATAGTTAATAGAGTATTGACCCTACCTATAATATAACCCCACCTATAATACACGCTAAAATTGGGAGGAAAATCTAATAAAATTTAAAAATTCAAAACGCTAATAACTCGTCTAATATCTTATAATAAACTATAAAATTTTAATAGATTATAGATTAAACTATAAATAATCTTTAATTAAAATTTTAGCTTAATAAGCTACTTATTTCTAGGTATATCTAAGAAAAACTACTAGGAGTCTATAACTTCGATTTAAACTAGACTCCCGGCGCTATAGACGGATTAGTAAGCTAAAAATTATACTAAGTATAATAACTACTCTTAATTATTCTTTACTATAGAGCTCTCTTCTAGAAGTAGTTAAACTATTAAGATTAAATAAAAGATTTATAGAGTTATTACGTAAGTACTCTACTATTATTTTACTAGTAAAGTACTATATAGAGCGTATAACCTACCTCTATAAAATATAAAATATAACTATTATAATTTAAGCTAAATAAATTGCTAAGTAAGCTAAGCTTCTATAGAAGTAGAAGATTGTTTAACGATTTTTTTAACTATCGTAGTAAATAACAACGATATACCAACTCTAACCAAGGTGAGCACGTCCGTGCGTTGCTCCGCCCCTGCTCTTGTCTAACAACCAGCCTCCCATCTCCAAGCGAGTGGAATATAGCTGATTATTGTTCATTACCACGATACTTGGATATTGCTGGCAACCTGACGGGAACGTAAAGGCTACATTGACTGTATTCAAGATTTTAAGTCCTTGACTTCCGTTACAATCTTTCAGCCTTGCCCCTCCCTGCAGTCTTCCTCACTTCATACCAGTCTCGACATTGGAAACCGTTCATGGGCTATAAAGTGACTCTACCGTTCAAGCTTTTATCACAAATGTATGCCAGAGAACTGTAAAGTGAGTATATATACCTGATTTGGTAGCTGATCGGATTTGACCCTAACCAGATTTGGCGTGACCGTGCTTCACTTCAACTCCTTTCGCCGCATCTGGGGCTTCGATAAAACAATGTTATGAGTCCAGTTGCAAGGTTCACATCCATTCGACGGTGTAAATAGAATCGATATCTGCCATACTATTCATCAGTCACTTGAGCCGCGAAAATGGTTTCCGGTGAAACTCAGGCCCTAAAGCCATCGTTTGGCTCAAAACTCTCAAACTTCCTTTTTGTAAAGAAGAAGCCACCTGGCATTGGTGGTACGAAATTCCTCTCCCCAGCAAATATGCTAGATTCTAAACGAGGCAAACCTACACACCAGAATTCGTCAACTCCACCTCATTCAGACATTAGCCTGGTTGAGAGTGAGCCTGGAGAAGTTGCACGAGAGCCTGAAAGCATTGTAACTGTACCACTCAGTTCTGCAGTACACTACTTTTGTGACAATTGCAAAAATTTGACAAGAGAGGGTCGAAATGTTCGATTACGTCCAACCTTGGCTCAGTTGGAAAGGAGTAAAGCGGGCGGTTGCGTCAATTGTACCTGGATTCTTGATGCTATAATGGTCTTGGAACCGCAATGGAAAGCTGCAGGTCAGAAGCTGGATATGAAAGATATTCATGCCTCGTGGAGCGAAGGCTTCGACGTCGGAGCTATCGATTTGAACTATCAGTTCTCTCAATTGGTGCAGTTAGAGCTTCATACATGGCCGAACGAACATCCCTTGATGCAAGAATTTCCTTGTCATAAGCCTTTGGACCAAAATTCGGCCTTGTTGAGTCTCTCAGCACCGCGAAAAGCATGATGTTGAATTGTTTGAACAATCATCCAAAATGCAAGGTCGACAAGACTAGATCGCAATGTCCTGCGCGTCGCATGATTTACGTCGGATGCTCTGATAAGTCGCTACCACCAAGGCTCTGTGAGAACATTCCAGGATGGGTCAATTATACGACTTTAAGTCATTGCTGGGGATCGCATTCGCCACTAACGACTACAGCGGCTACATTGTCCGCCAGGAAAATGGGAATACCATTGGACACCATGCCACAAACATTCAGAGATGCAATTCGCCTCACACAATACCTGGAGGTCGAGTACTTGTGGATCGATTCTTTGTGCATAGTTCAAGATGACGATTCGGACTGGACCCACGAAGCCGAGCGCATGGGGCAGATCTACGGCTCCTCTTGTCTGACCATTGCGGCAGTATCAGCCCAAGATGCTACTCAAGGACTTTTCTCCGATAGAAATACGTCGCGTCGAATACCTCGGGTGCCTTTGCATCTCTCCGATAGTCTGCTCTCCGGCAGTCTCATACGTGCACAAGATGAGGCAAATATTCAATCGTATCCTATATTTATCCGCAAAGCAATTGACCATCTGCCCTTTCAAAAACCTTTAGCATCGAGTAGAGAAGTCAACAAATTTCCGCTCTTGAATCGGAAATGGTGTTTTCAGGAATGCTTACTTTCTCAACGTATCATCAACTATACAGCCGATGAAATGGTGTGGCAGTGTCAGTCGTTGGATCATTGTGAGTGTGGCCATTTGCGAACATCAACATCGACTTTGCGATCAAGATTTACAAGGGTGCTCAAGTATCAGAAGCCCTCTTTTAAGTACAATCCGATTTGGCGAGACGCAGTGGCGCCGAATATTTGGACTATATGGCGGGAGATTACTGTACAGTACTCCACCAGGGTTCTTACTCGGGAAACAGATATGTTACCAGCGATTGCTGGTGTCGCCTCCGAGTTTGCAAAAGCGGGAGCTGGGCGGTATGTAGCAGGCCTGTTCAATGCCGCCGCTTTTGCGCACACGTGGGGAAATTTCGACGAAAACCTGTCAGCGTTTGCGATAGGTTTGCTGTGGAAAAGTTCAATCCCACCAAAATGTCGGCCAATTGTTGCCACGGCCCCCTCGTTTTCATGGGCTTCGTGCCATGGCTCCATGAACTACGTCCAATCTTTAAATACAACGAGGATCCTGATTTCACATTGGCAGGTCGAAACTGCCCCCAGGAATTCCGATACTGCAAAGGCCTTTCAGATCCGACTTTTAGGAAATTTGTGGCCGGCAAGTATATTCAGGACTTCTGATACTCAAGAACTACTTTTGGGGATATGCAGCAAATACGCAATTCGACAAGAATGGGAGATGGCGAATCCATTGTATTGGGATGCAAGTGATGATGATGTCCGTGCTGGTGATGAAGGGATCAACTGCGTGCCAATTCTCCGGGACGGGAGAGATACTTTTCATGGCCTTGTGATAAGAAAAGTAAAGCCTGGACTTCACTATCGGCGAATTGGGCTTGTGGAGGGTGTGGAGATGCCTGAACACGTGCGTCTCAATGTCAGAAATGGCTCTCAAGAAATCATTCTTGCTTAGTGGCGATTTGTATCATTCAGGATGTTATAGCGCTTTGATATCTGTCCATCGAATAACAGCCTGAAAGTCCATGACCACATCTTCAGCGCCAAACCGGCCCTGCGTTGCCCACCAATCTCGATTAACAGCAGCCTCGGGTCTCCATCTCAAGACGTCTTTTGCTCGTCTATCGAGGGTATCCTCTAGCAAGTTCGCAACCAAAATACCAACGGCTAGCGAACACATAAATCCATGGCCAGAGCCACCAACTGCCAAAACCAGAGAGTGATACTGTGGATGGCGGTCAATCAAGAACAGTCGATCTGCCGTGTCCGCATCCCAACATATCCTGGCGAAGGAGAATTCCATCTCTGCAAGCTGCGGCATCGTCTCCTTGAGTAGCTCTCGTATTCGCTGTTCGGACTCAACTGGAATTTGCTGCTTTGCAGATGGTATTCAACGTTTCTCGCCTCGAACTAGATCGTGAATAAGATTGATATAGCCTGGATGCTCGTCGCATATCTTCAGCTCTCGTCCGTCAGGATTCGGCTCAATGAAAAAACCACGATCTACCCCATATAGCACGGGCAAGTTTCTGTAGACCTTTGCCTCATCATCGGTAAGAGGTATGTGTGCCAAGGTCCAAGCTGTAGGACGAAGTTGCTTCTCAAAATCGAGTAAAAAGTCACTGTTCGCACCGGCAGCAAGTATAACGCAGTCTGCATAGTGGGATGTACCGTCCGCAGTTTCAGCACCTGTTATGTCGGTATTCGAATCGTTAAAAATCAAGATTTCCACCTTGCCTTGGTGTCCAGTCAAACTTTTCACACCCATGCGTTGGCTTTCTTTAAAGACTGCTTCCACTGTCTTCTTCGCCGCGACCCATCCTGCCCCTTTCTTTTCCAGAATCCTCTCCAACCTGGAAAGTCTCTCGTAAGCACACCACCTGGCATTGTGTCTTTGAAAGCGTTCACTGGCTCATAGACATGCTCAGCTCCATTAACGCTATCAACAACCTTTGCGTACGCTGCATCTCCGACAGCGGCATATATAAAGCCAGTCTCGTGGTAGTGCGGCTTGTAGATTGTATCAGTACGCCATACCTCCGTAGCGAGTGTCTCTATCAAGTTCCACGTATACTCAAGATCACTGTCTTGGTCGGAAGGAGGAGAAATGGCTATGAATGGTCTCAGATCCAGTCTGCATAATGACAATGTAGGACCTACGTTCTTCCATAATCTTGTTGATATCATTTCCAGCCGCGATGGGTGAAGGATTTTCCTCAGCTTCTAGAATCGTAATCTTGCGGAACCCTCTTTTTGCAAGCCTGTACGATATTGCTGTGCCCCAAGTTCCGCCCCCAACTATTAGTATCTCAGCATCGTAAGAAAGTGGATTTGGCATTGTGCCGTATCTTTACGGTTCTCTTCTTTCGTTGGCGTGCTTCAATATATGATCGCTTGATATACATCGTGAAGATGACGTCGCCTCGCGGAAACTTTCCTTTGTAGTTCAATCCAAAATCAAAGCCCAAATATCATTACCCTGTAAAACAATTGAATTCCCAAATCGTGAATAACCTTAGAACTCTACTGTGTTTCCGATAACGGTAACGCGAAAATTCCATACTGATCGTCAAGAACTATGCAAATTCTAAACATTGAAGCTCTACCACAGTTGCCTCCAGTTCAGGAACTGACGCATCTCGAGTGACCGGATTTAAGAAACGGAGGGAGGAAGTATCAACTCACATCTCTAGACACTCCAGGGCAGTAATGTCTAAGATTTTATGTATTGCAGCGCTCTGGATGATTGGTACGCAATACTAGTGGAAGTACCACGAGGATGGTAGCCTAAGATAGAAAGAGCGGAAATCACATAATCTATCTTTCTCATCGAGGGCACTCATTCGCTTCTTTCCCTTTTCAAATTTCGCCTCCCTTAAGCATTTCCCGCAAGTGCTCCAGCGGTCCAGCCTATCTCCGTGTCTGCATATTACTGATGCGCGTCGTCATGCCCTCAAGCCATGTCATCACGATCGTGATCAACTCTTGCATGCTTATATTTAGCTTTGCCGGGTAGTCATTCGCTCCAAAGTCGGGATACATGCATTTGGAATTAGAGGCGGCTGTGGCGTGAAAATAGTAGAGGTCTAGACTTGAGATGGCCCGAAGTTTGGAGACTCGGGATTCCTTGCATATATCTCTCGACGGCTCAAGTCTTGCGCGTTGACGTGTAGAAAGCAGATTACGAAGGACAGTGGTGGATTTTCTCAGTATGGTATGAAAACTAAGAACGTGGGTGGATGATTGTAATCTGGATTTGGAAGAGGTGGCTCAAAAACATCGTGGAACGGAAAATAATGAGACATTTCAAGTGCTTTTGATGCCTGATGGAATCTTTGCATGGTTTTGGAACGATAGACAGAACTCAGTTGAAAGGTTTGATACTCCTATTTCCCAGAGTGGGAGTACGAAGTGGGGGAAGTTTTAGCCGAGCACAGACTTCAACACCAACACTCAGCTTAGCATACCAAAGAACAACAACACGTTTTCTTGTAGCCACAATGTTGTTCCAATAGTTCTGACATCACTTTTCTATGCTTGTCTGAGACCTATCGTATTCTTGCCAATGGCCCATTCCGAGAAGAGAAAGGCAGAAGGAGATGCATTCGAGAACCATGAGGCCAAGAGGTCAAAAGTGAGTTTGAGAAAACATCCACATCATCCAATAGAGGTGTTGTTAAGTTATAAAATACAGGAGAAAAAATCCTGGACCACACCAAAGCGACAGGAAGGTGGGGAACCGTATGCGCCAGCCAGAAAGCAGATAGAACCGGGTGATTCTGGCATTTGGGCTACGTGCAACAAAGGTCGAGAAGGAAAATGTGTTGCAGAGCTCAAAGTATTGTTCCAAGAAGTAAAAGCAAGGGAAAGCCATTCAAAGTGAATAAATTAACGTTGACTAGTATGCTGAGAAACTCTACCCAGTTGAAGACAGCATTGCAGAAACCCCTTCAACAGGAGTCGATGTTGATGCTGAGCTCAAAAAAGAATTGGAGGAGATGAGATCCAAGCCCATAGAGCAGGAGCTTTTCTTGTCAGTGAGACTGGATACTCCATGTGGTAGGTCTATTTTTGTTGTGTTACAATACACCTAACTATCAATTGACAGATAATAGTGGTATTTTTCAAAGTCACTTCGCCCATTGAGCCTACGTCATTCGTGCATACCATTTGCGAAGACGCAGCAGCAAGTACGCACCGAAAACAAAGTCGTTCGGTGAAGAGATTAACGCCTATTACACTCTGCGGTAAAGCTACCGAAACTGGACTGGGAGAAGTCGCTCAGAAGGTTCTTGCACCACATTTCCATCAGCCCGGAGTGAAGGGCAAAAAGGTATAGTTCTCCTCCCTTACTTCATTCTGTACTTAACATCTGCATAGTTCGCCATTAGAACAAACTTCCGCAATCATAGTATCCTGAAACGAGATGGAGTGATCAAGCAGGTCGCTAAAGCGGTCGGTCCAAATCATGACGTTGATCTCAAAGCGTTTGATCTTCTTATATTAGTTGAGGTGTATCAGAATATCTGTGGCATGAGCGTTGTGCCTGGGGATTTTGACCAGCTCAAGAAGTACAATTTGGCAGAGATATTCGAACCCACTCCGCTGGCGCAACCTACAGGGGACTCTGTAATAGTGATTGAACGATCTCCCATCATATTATAGCAAGATATCATAAGCTAGGTATTTGCATCAAAGTTGCTTCCACTATCAACGTGTATTCTCCAAGTGAACAACTGAACATGCTATAGATCTATATATGTTTCTGTGGTCATTTATTAGAATTCTAGAACTTCTTGTTTATCCGCGATCATCGGCCCCAATACCATGGTTCGTCCAGATTCGGACCCACAGCAGATCGACGCCATAAGCCACAACCCTGAAGAAATTCGTCTCATGAAGCGGTCCTTGCAGTGGGCTTTGCCATTCCTCGCTATCATCTCGCTTTCTCAAGTTGATATTTGAGGAATCAGAACATGATATAGGCGAAGATCCACCGAATGCATGTAAGACTTAATATAATGCTGTAAATTGCAAGCGAGTGAGGACATTTCACCGGATATAACAGGACCCAGCGGATCGGTTTGAGCGACTTCTGCTTGATCGGACAAGCGAGGTGGCTTTTTTCGCCAATTCAAACTACGCTTCTTTGAGAAGAATTTGACGAATTCCCACCAACCCAAACCTTTCAACTCCACACTGTAACAATTTGGAACAATATGCATCACAACGTCAGGCCTCTCTTCCAGTTAATTGGAGAGGAGCATAGGCGAAGAAAGATACGGAGGATGTCGAAGCGAAAGCTTGTCAGTATATTCCATCCATCAGATCTAAGCTAGGACTATTTGATCGAACTCGAAACCTTCCTATTTCCGTATATATGCACTTAGGCGAAGGGAAGCGAGCTACAAGCGAGACAACATGTCACTTTGATAATTGTTTCTGATGCAACGTCATCCTGTATGTCCTCTTTTGCGGGTTTATAGCTACGCGACCGACGCCATCATCGTGATTCTTGCTTGCCCAGGAATAGAGTTCGTCGGATTGCGCATTTTGAGGCTCTACGCATTGTTCTGTCGGGCGTTTTCAGACCATTCTTTGCATGTCCGTATCTCTTTCTGTTCTTGCATTCCGTACTCAAGATGGAGGTTCTTCCCCATGATGCCCATCGTTTCGTCAGGAGCGCAATGGATCACACTGGCAGGCCTTCTCTCCAGTCTACCTCCCCTGCATCTCCCAATTCGCCAGAATTTTATTCTTTCCAAAAGCTGTTACGGGATATTTATCAGTCTTCTACCATCAGCCTTCAACGAGTGGATCGATTAAAGAGGCACGTTCATATGGTTTACACACTCCGAACCGCGGACAATTCGGTATTTACGCTAAAATGTCAGCCATCAAGAAACACGCATCTGCTACGGCACGAACAAAAGAGCTTGGAAACGGAAGCACGTGTGATTGACTTGATCAAGTCCAGTAGTAGGCTACCAGTACCACAACGGATATCCTTTGATGTCCATACCATCAACAGCATTGGTGCTCCATATCTTCTTCGCAGTTATCTGCCCGGAACTCCGCTTTCTTCGTTGCCATTGTACCTTTCCCCTGCAGAGCTCTCGAGTATCGACCGGGCGCTAGGATCCTATTTCTTTTCTTTTACCCAGATCCGGAAGAATACCTTTGGTCTGGTCGATCGAGTCCATGCTGGCACGGGACATCAAACATGGAGCGAAGCTTTCTTGTCATTATTGGAAATGGTTCTTCGAGATGGAGAGGACGCGCTTGTCAGTCTTCCATACGACAGTATTCGGTACCACGTTGCTCGCCACAAAAGCCTTCTTGACCAAATTATGGTTCCAAGTCTGGTACCATTAGAAGCTGGTGGTCCACGAAATGTTCTGATCGATGAACGAAGCCGACAAGTCGTTGGGCTCTTGGGTTTCTCGACTGCTGTGTGGGGGGACCCAATGTTGGCGGGTGTATTTGCTGGAGCGAGTGAATCGTTCTGGGAAGGCTACGGTGAACGGCCTGTGAACGATCGACCCCATTGCATTAGGGGATTATTGTCAGTTGCTGTCATACGTCCATTGATCGTGCGAAAGAGCTAATATCTCCAGGTACTGCCTATACAGGGCTGCAGTTGGGGTTGTCACACAATATTACCGACCGGGCCAAGGGGATGAAGAGAATGAAGCCCGGCGGTCGTTGGTATGGGTTGTGAACAAGCTCAATACGGTATAATGTTACGTCATTTTATTTACATCCATGTCTGCTTGGTTTAGCTAGTTTTGCATAGCGTCGGAGTTTTTGCATGGCTAGAAAGAAGAATTTGCATGAGCATCATACCAATCATTGCGGGGTTAGGAATGCCTACCTTGGATGTGTGCTCATACTCTGGCTGATGGGAAAAATAGAATTCTTACCTATCTGTTGCCACCTCTTGGTCTCAGAAGACACTTCGATCCACCTGACTAAGTGATATCTTCCACGTTTCCCCGCCATCGTGACTTCTGAAAGACTCTGCGGCAATGTTGTTGCTCAAATGCGTAGTAGCGAAGTTCTGATCTGGACTTGCGAGCACAATTGCTGTGCTCACGTTCTCTGGCACTTTCATTAGTAAGTTGGACAGCTAACCAGTCAGGTGAACCTACTATGCGCATTAACAGCGCCTCTGCAACTATCTTGACATTCGACTTCAGTGTAGGAGTTCTTGGCTAGCCCAAATTCTGCTATCGTGTTAGCAGAAGCGTATATACTTAGGATTTGGTCTGCATTCACCAAATGACATTGTAGACACAAAGTTTCCATTCACGCTGACCACTTGATCATATTTATGACATGTCACGTTGAATGTGTCTGTACTGGTTAGCAAGGAACAGATGGGTTCGTGAGTTTATTATTTACACTTAATATTGACGCCCTCATTCGCCTTTAATACGGCATACTTTCCCATCTTCTGCGAATCATTAGACAGCACACTCGCAAATACGCACCACTCTCTATTCTGGGTTTCACAAGATCTTCACCACAGTCAGCTTTCCATTTACATCCCTTCGATCATACTTACCTCTGATACTCCGGAGACGAAACAACAATAGCCTACACCAAATCCCCTTTCGTCGTATCTATGGATCCATACCCGCCCAAAGCGCCAATCGCGATTGCTGTGGATTAGGTGTATCACCAGGAACGAGTGTAGTTTCTGCATGAACGATGTGTGATCTTACATCATGGAGACCCCATGTTAGGCCGAAGACATAGCGGAGTTGGGCTGTTACTATTGTAACAAATGTAATGGGTGTGAGTGGAAGACGCATTTCGAAGACTGCACGAAAAAGAGAAATCAGGAGAAAATAGTATTAGCAATGTTTATAGAGACGGATCATTGTCGAATCAAGATAAGTCGAAGTTGTGGTAGTCTTGGGTCCCTTGTGTCGAGTGAATTACTACCGACTCCAAGCGTGGTCATTGGACTGTGTATTGAGAGCCAGCGAACAAAGAACAGAAGTCGCTAAATGATTGATGCGCGATAGAACTCCTGGAAACTTTTAGATTTTCCAAAGTCCATACTACGTTGTGCATGACTGCGGTATGATGTAGCCAGGAGAGTAGCGATCACTGAAATAAAATCCAATTGTTAAAACGATGGACCACAGTAGCCTTTCTGCAAAGCTGGTCAGTTTCTAGAATGCTGGTAGTAGCTGGCATTGTGGATACTTCTAAGTAAGGTGCATCAAAGAGTCGTCGTTGCGATCGAAATAAGGACTTCTAAGTGTTTATCACGTATTCAAAGGCATAACATCATCGCCAACCAATGAGCTTCCTCATCATCACCGTATAAAGATCGTTGCTCTTCTCCTCAGCCATCTGCGCACCGCTTTACTTCCACTTAGGGTCAACAGATTGGAAATTCGAATCCACGGAAGGGCATCAGAGAAGGAAGGAATGAAAGGAGCGAGCTTACGTGTCAGCCGTGATGGAAGATTTCACGTGCTAATTCCTTGATCCTCTTTTCGGATCTGCTTTTAACGCAAGGCATACCAACAGTAGAACATCAATAAAGCAAATGCGGACGAACAGGCGAGCAACAACAAATCAAAACCGTACCAACAGGCAAGCATCAACAAACACCTTGTATCCCAGGTTCTATTCTGATTTGTTTACCTTAAAGTCAATTTGACTTTAAATATTTTCCTATACTTAGGAACCGTGTTTAGCCGAATTGTGTGACCTGTGAGTTGTTGTATGTTGCTGTGAATGAACAAGGATAGAAGACAGGATATTAGAGGGACAAATAAACGTATGAGGCCGAAGTGCTGAGGGACATGAGTAAACAGGTTGTAGAATGGCAGGGTAATTGAACATAATATAAATAAAAAGAGGAATAGACAGGTCGGAGAAATTAAGAAAAGTGCTGTTTACGAAACAAGATGTCATACGGGTTTGTGGTGTACGACTATCGAATCCGGTCTCCCCTTTCCCAATGCGATATCAATGATGCTTGAAATTTTCGGCTAGTAAGACTCCCCCCGCTTGATCTAAGCAAAAACAACCTTTCACATCGAAGGTTATTTCATCAACTGATCATCCTCATAGTAACCTCAGCCCTGAATCATGATTAGCAAACCACGGCATTAACCCTTGAAGGTTATCAACTTACACAGCAAACGTCCCAGCACTAACAGGCATAGCCCTCAATAACGTCGGGCCAATACCCTTCCAAAACGCTCCCATCCCACCAACCCTCCAAGTCTGCCCAAAAGCGTCCCTCATATTTCTATACTTCATATTCGGACCAAACCCATCTGTCTGCATTTTGCTTTTTACGACATCAAAGGGATAACTACTCAGCCAAAGCATTTCACCAGCTAGCCCACCGTAGAAAGCAACTTTGTAAGTGCTAATTGATTTTCTGTCAATCTTGTTGCGCGCGGCATCGGCATTCATCAGGTATTCGTAGGTTAAAAACCATACACCGTAGGCTTGGGATTCTCGGAGGAGAGTTACTGATGTTCCTCGGTAGACTCCTGCTAGGCCTAGCTTTTTTATGCAATCCAGAGGGCCAGAGTAAAGGCGTTTGGGACCGTGGGGTTGGGTTTGCAGTCTTATGCGGACATGCTCTATTGGTGTTGAAAGTATTGTATTTGTTATGCCTGCAAACGCGCCGGCAAGGTAGTAATGGCCATATGAGAGGGTTGGTGGTGCAAGAGGATTTGATTTTGTGTTTCTGGCTTCCAGAAAACGACGGGCGTAGTGGAAACCGCCAAATTGGACGGAGACCTTCAGATGTCAGGATGTGAAAGACAAAATAGTGAATACAAGTGTTTGATTGGTCAAATGACATGAGATTGGCTATCATGAAAGTGCTGGGAGATCAGGATAGAAAAGAAATGCGAAAGTATAATAAGAAAACAAGGCAAACACTTACACACGCACCTATTCCTATCAACGGTGTCAGAGTACCTTTGTAAAATGCCAGGGCTCCTTCATGTTTTAAAATGTTCTTCGCGCATACTAATGCGCTTGATTCGGTGGTAGTCTGTAATCGGACTTTGACGATATCTTCATTTCTAAATCAATAAACAAGATTCGAGCAAATGTAGCATACTACGTACCAAATGGTTGACCTAAATTGTATTAGTACATTTCCAGGATAGCCAGCACGAAGGTTTGATTTTGGAAATAGTAGAAGAGACCCAAGCGGCTTCCACAGAAAACAAACGATGAGAAAGAATCTCGAGCATTGAATGAATTGCGAAGAGGACTGATGCCATAAGGTATTGACCTGAAGAAAAGGAAATACTACTCACCGAGTAATACCTGAGCAATACCACCACAAGCTCCAGCAAATAAATCCTTCCCGACTTGCTTGAAGCCACCTTCGGCCCCCAGCTCCTCCGCACTCATCTCAACTTCAGACTTCCAGTCCTGAATAAGGAAATGCTTCAGCGAAAGTAGGTACGCTTGTATGCTTCACCAATAAAATTGTCTCAGGATAGTTGAAAACGCTGCGATTGTGGTCGGAAATAAATATTGCCAAGATCTTCAAATTCTGAGCTTGACCTTTGACGTGATTGGCGCTAGTGAAATTTGGGTACATAAATATCCAATTATGGTAATTATGCACGCGGACTTGACCCCAAGAGTGAAATATACAATTTATAATAGCCCGGGTGTCCAGCATGGAGAATATAGCATTGAGTTGCAGCGATAGAAAGACTATGACCATCCTGCACATCACGAATACAACGCCGCCATCCTCATTTGCACATACCCCCACGCCGTAATCTTCTCAAACTTCTTCGGATTGCCTTCCCCATCCCACGTTCCCTTCAAGGCCTCAATGACCGTCTCTGGATCCGCAGTAGCAAAGAATGGAATACTGTATCTCGGCTTCAGTATCTCCTCCCCTTCCTCTACACTTTTACTCGCATCAGCTGGTGGTGCAACAACACGATGCACCGTACTCCTCCACCGGCCATTACTCCACCTTTCCATAAGATCGCCTATATTCACCAGTACTGTACCTGGAATGGGTGGGACTGGAATGAAGTTTTGGGATGTGGGTGGAGATTCTACTTCTAGCCCACCAGTAGGGTCTTGGAATAAACTATGTTGACCACATATCAGCACAGCTCTACCCCTGTTATTTGGCTGTAGAAGAAATGATACTCACAGCGTCAGAGTCCCAAAATCACTATGCGCAGAAATCCGACTCTTCTCCTCTCTTCTAAGCAAACTCGCCGGCACAGGCGGATAATGTAACAACCTCAATTGGAAAAGACTCTGCTTGTGCGTGCCACTCAATTGTTCCTCGTCATCCAACTCAAGAGATATAGCCAATGCTTTTAGTATCTCATGAACAAGTCCCTCACAGTCCTTGAAGAACGATTCCATATACCTTCTAAATCCATGTAATACATCTTCAGGTAACCATATATTAGGCTGACTCTCATCGTTCACGTTTCCGCTTTCAAAGCTTTCTTTGTAGTCGGGTATGGATCGTAGCTTGTTTAATTCGGCCTCATCGAATATGTTTTGTGATACTTTTTCTACGCCTAGACCTGAGTAACCACGGTGGTGTGCTCCGCCTGGTGGGTGGGGAGCTAGGTTTTTGGTTTCGGTGGGGAGGTCGAAGAATTTCTTCGACTACATGTACAGAGTATTGATTAGCAGTCTGTGAGTAGAGAGGGGAGAATATATGGATAAGGGGAGTGTATACCCATTCAAAGCACTCATCTACCCTTTCTTGCGGCACGCCATGATTGCTGAGATACACAAATCCAACTTTGCGGAACGCAACGTCAATTTTACTAGCTATCTTCTGCTTCTCTTCTCGTGATCCATTGAGAAATTGACCGAAATCCACTACGGGAACTTTTTGTTGTGTTAGTTGAACCATTCCGTCATGAGATGGAGGTAACCTAGGGGAAGCGGGTGTGGCTTGATGACGTGGGTTTGGTTGGTTAGATTTTTACGGTCCTGGGTGATATGGAATCGTACCTATACAACTACAGAAAACACGACGAGGAAACTAGTACTTAAGTAAAGCAGGAAGACTTGAATCACGGCCATATCACTCAATTACTAATTGTCCGCATTTGGAAGGAGTTTCGTGCACACGAGAGATATAAGCAGAGTACTGTCAGCTGCACATCATTTCCGAAAGAGGTAATTAGTTCTGCTTGGAGGCTACGTTCAAAAGATCCTTAACTCCGCAATTCTGCATAGATCTAGAAGAAGAATCTCCCATTCATTTCAGATCTCTACTAAGCATCCTCAATATCCATAACCACATCCCCAACCCTTGCCCAATTCCTCCACCAAACCACTTCCCTCCCACCTTCCCTCCGCTCTAATTGCTACCTTCCATGACAAGTCAATCCACTTGGACTCCCACCATTACTACTGCCACACCTCTCCGTCTCCTCATGCTCATGATACCCCACAGCACACATCCCCCTCAACCAAGGTTTACACTCCCTTTCGGCGATACTCCAATCCAAAACCCCTCCACCCATCCCTTTGACAACACACCCACAACAAAATGCCCTCCCACAAACTCCACAGACGTTCCCACTAACATTGGGCTTGAGCACAACTTTACAGACTTCACACGCTTTAGTAGACGGCCACGCCAGCGGGCTCCAGGGTTTGATATCGTGTCGCATGAGCGCGCTGAAACCTGGTCGTTTGAGTTTGCAGATCAAATCGCGAAGGAAGGTGGGGTGCCATGAGTCTGGATGGGTGGATATGAGGTTGTCTGTCTTTTTGAATGCGAAAAGGTCGAGGATAAGCCGGCGGAGCGGGGAGTTTTCGCGTATGCTGTCGTAGAGAATGTGCGTGTCCGTTGGTGTGGGGACACTGTTTGTCGCTTCCGCTAATTCGGCCATGCGATCGACGACTGCGTTTCGCAGGCCTTCGATAAGAAGACGATCCGCTAGACTGTATATATCGAGGAGGGTGAAGTAGGTTGGTTTGCCGTCTTTGAAGAAGAACTCTGTGTATTCTAATCGTCCTGCATATAACCATAGGACGACGTGCTCGAATATCTTCGCATCGACTTCTTCCAGCGTTATCGTTTGTGAGTCGCCTTCGGAGAAAGAGCCGTTGAGTGCGGCGGCGAAATACGGTGACTGCTGTGTGGCGACGTCTTTGTGTACTAGGAATTCGGTTTTGGTGGGCCCGACTACAATGGTGGATGTTGTGTCGAATGATTTGAATGCTGTTCTAAAACTGCTGTTAGTTTTCACCACGGTAGAGACAGGTCTGCATTTTGTAAAGGTCGACACGCGGTGCTAGATAAAGGTCGGCATACTCATACCTCAAGCAGAAATTCCTATCGCGACCCCGTTGCGCTGCCGCATAAGTGCTTTGACGAGTAGACCGCGCCATGGATGCGTCGTCGGGGAGTCGCTCCCTAAGGTGTCGCTTGGGCGAGAGAATAGTGAATGCGTCTATGAACTACTCCTAGATGCTGATTGTAGAGCTCACCACAGTGTACTCTTTCGCACAGACAGAGAGAATGAGTGAGTGCGGTGAGTAAGTGCGCAACCACAGAGAGAGAGCCTGGAGAAGAAGTGCAAACGACACACCACGATATTGCTGCCAAAGATGACCAAGCACGAAAAAGAGAGATGTAGATCTATACATGATCAAACCTAGCGCACAGCGCAGGTAATAGCGAAAAAAATCCGCGTCAAAGTTGATTCACAGCCGTCTCCGGAAAGTGGACCTGTTTGACCGAGACTGACTGTTCCGCATGCGAAAAGCCAGACAGTGAATTTTTGTCAAAGACCGATTGCGGCTGAATCCGGACCGTCGCATCACGGAAGACATCTCAGTTAGGACAATTAGTTTGTTTTAGACAGCGCGCAACGGATTGTTGTTGGTGGCTTGATTGTCGCAGATCTGAGTTGCCAGCGGAGTCAGTGATTATCGAGATCAGATCCAAATCTCTCGCTATGCAACCCGACTCGTCACTTATTGCTTAGTAGTCAACATTATTGGAAGTGTCGCCAATTTAATCTAAAGGAATGCAGCAAGGAATGAAGGCTGGACAGGTGGGTCGTGGACCACGTTACCCCGTTTGCGGAATGTGCCATGAATATAAGGGATAGGTACTTTTGTGGAATTGAAAGGGAAGAGAAAGAAGGCAGCGCCATGCTGCATCCATCAGGAAGTTTACCGTCAGAACACCAGAAACCCCATATTCCTCAACCTCAACTCCTAAACAATATAAACAAAGACTGTGAATAGTCATCGCACCCATCCATAACTCGCAACAAGAACAGAGAAAAATCCACCACCAAACGAGATTTCAAACTCTCCACTGGTCATTCATCTTTGAATACTCACTCCTAGGTTCTGTTACCAATCCCAATGTTAGCAACTAGATAAGAGCGGATACGAATAGTTGTAATTGCCATTGCTGCAACTCTACTTGGTCATCTGGCCCATGGCAACGGCGGCCTTTACTTGTTCTATATTCCACCCATATTAGTACCATTAAGAATAAGAAAAATGTTGTCGCTAAATCGCCCCATTAAATCCGGTGTTTCTCGCTCTCTGCATCAAAGAATAACTGATCAGGTTCTATTCTAGTTGTGTGGGGAATATTGGTACAGTGTGCGTGAGCTATCTGTTTTATTTATTTTGACTCACCAAGCCTTGAATAGAGCATGTATAGTGCCATCTGGTTGCACTCCTGTGTGCCTGTAATGGTAACGAGGCGCTCGTTGCTGTTGTCCTGGGGCTCGTTAATCTTGATAACGCTTCCGCTGAGTTGGCGTATCTCGTTGATCTTCGCACCGCCTTTGCCGATGATGGCACCAACCATGTCGTTGGGAATGTAAATCTGCTGGGTTAGTGGTTGGCCTGGGACGACACCTTGCATTGGGGTAGCAGCGGCGGGACCGGCGTGGACCTGTGGGGGCGCCATATGAGGAGGTGCGACCATCGGGGGCTGGTGTGGACCTGCGCCAGCGTAGCCTGGACCCCCACGTGGTGAGCCTGCTCCGTAGTGAAGGGGCTGCTGCATTGGTGGACCTTGCTGTGTTGGTGGTTGACCGTATTGCTGCTGTTGACCATAGGGAGCGGCGGCTGGGGGCGGTCTAGCCGGTTGCGCATGCTTGCGGAAGTGCTCAGGGTGACCCCATTGACCTCCACCAGCTTGTGGGACGTATGGGACGACTTGCATGCCACCTGGAACGACGCCTGCTGGACCACCGCTACGAGTGGCATAGGCAGAGGCTGCTGGACCACCGAAGCGCTCAGTGAGCTGCTCGACGAGAGTGCTACCGACATAGTAAGCAGCAATGTGGACGGCATCAGCGACACCAAGGATGACTAGGGAACGCTCAGTGGAGAGGGGAAGGCAAGACTCGGATGCGTTGAGGCGTGAACCAGAAGCTTCCTGAATCTCTCGGATACGGACACCGCCTTTGCCGATGATGGAGCCGATGAGGATGTGGGGGATGAGGAGACGGAGAGGGTAGGTCTTGGACTGAGGAGTGGATGGTTCTTCGAGGGCTTCTTGGTTGAGAGTACGAATGATGAGACCGAAGGCCTGGCTTGTCAGTATGGATGTTCATGGGGGGAATAACAAAGAGGATAGACACGACGTACCTTTGCTACAGCATCGACTTGACCACTCACAGTCAAGATACGCTCAACAGCTCCACGAGCATAGTCGCTCACGGTGCAACGAGCAGCCGACATACGACGGATCAACGACACATTCTCCCCACCTTTGCCGATGACGGTGGCAGCCTCAGCACTCGAAATGATAGCGCGAATATGAAGCCAGTTGGTCTCATCCTGGCGGCCCTGACCCGCGTGTCCGTTCAACGTAGGGCCTTCGGGTACAGGAACAATTCCAGTGGATGGCGCATCTGGGACGACGGTGTCGCCTTGGACATCGGTGGTAGTGCCGTTACCATTCACCTCGGGCTTGACGTCCTCAGCCTTGATGGTGTCGGAGTTGGAAGCTGCCGCTGGGGTTGCTTCGGTTGGTGCAACGATTTCGTCCTTAATGATTTTGTCGAGTGCTGGTCGCTTCGCATCAGGCTCGTTGCCTGGTCCGCTGGGTGAAGAAGGCTCCTCGAGCGGACGTTTCTGAGAAGGCACGGCGGTTGCTGTTGGTGATGCCGACATGATGATGACTCAAGGTATGGGTGTGTGTGTGTATGTGTCGTGTGACGTTTTTCTACTGGTTAGGCGAAGGGAGGGGAAGTGAGTGGGAGAAGTCGAATCACTTTGGACTGCAAATTCTCTTGCTCTTTTCTTGCAAAAATTCCAGTTTATTTGATCGTCTAGATACAGCTGCCGTATTCGAAAAGGAAATAGGGTGCTGACGTGAAGCGATCTCGACGAAGGAGCGGGTGTAGGAGAAATAACGCTGGTCTTGGCTTGACTTTTTTTTGACGTAGCGTATGAAGGAGTGATTTGGAGGTAGTGAGGTAGGGAGCGAAGTGTTGTCGAGGAGACGGGAGGTGGGAGGTGTGGAGTATTTTATCGACGACGAAAGGGATGCAGTGAATTGGATGGTGTTAGGTGATGATGCGAGTGTAAATTCTCTTGCGCCGGCCAAACAAATTGACGAGCCTGTGATGGTGTGATGATGGTGTTGTGGGTGTGCTTCTGTGCAAGGCGGAGGCGAAAAGTGCTGGGTGTGAGGCAGTGGAAGAGTGTAAGGTAGAGAAGGCGTAGGAGAGGATTTAGTAGTAATTGACCCGTTCGTCCTGCCCAAACCTATATGTCCTTCCAGTGATTCCTGCAGATCAAATCTCGTCTTTGTCAGCAAGCCGAGGAAATCTTGCGCGTGTAATGGCAAGAAATGTGGAAGGTAAGTTGGAGGGATGGAAGGTGTGATGAAGCTCGATGTGGAGGTGAAGAAGGAGAGGTCGAAGAAAGTGGAGAAGCTTGGCAATGTGAAAAATTACGCGTAGCATCACGTGATACTTTGACTTCTACTATGATGTTGCATGGAAGATTGTAGTCGATTATGCTTCGCTTTCTACTACTCCTTCGACAATACTCTATTTTCACATTTGTTGAAAAGTCTGGTTCACAGCAGAACCATATGTGGAGAGTTTCCTTGTTAAGACGCGTCGAACGAACATCACCAGAAAACACCAAAACTTCATCATGGCGGAGAACAAGCAATACCAAACCATGGAGAAGATAAGGCAATATGCCCAAGATTCGCGCCGCTTGCGAGAGCAGGAAATGGATGTGGATAGTGCAGACAAAGGCGCACTCGAAGCGCGTCTCGATCACACAATACGCGAACTTCAGGAACGACTGAAGACACAGCAGGCTCATCTAGAAAAGGTCGGATTTTGATTCATGATACTGGCTTGGAACATATTTTGACATGATATACAGCTCCGCGCAACAACCACAAACCCAGCACCAACAACTCCATCATCAGACCCAAAGGAACGTCTCTTACAACTCCACACCATAAAAACAGCATACCAAACCATGACACCCCAGAAACCCGTTCTGCCCACACCAGGATCTCTCCTACCAACCCTGCTAGCAACGCGCACAATTCAACAAACCATCTCCGACACCAAAAAAGCAATAGAAGCATCATCATTCCAACTGGAAACAACTTCTCTCCAATTAACACATTCAGAAACCCAACTATCTGATTCTAGATTACTAAATGCAAGTCTTGAAGCGCGTACAGCGCGTTTGAATGTTGAGACTAGAGATAGGGGGTCGCAGTCTGATAGTGCGAAAGCTAAAGATTTGGTGCGGCAGAAGCAGAAGCGGAAGGGGATGTTTGAGAAGGAAATTGGACTGTTGAGAGAGCGGATTGACGAGTTTGTTGAATCGCATCTAGCTGCCATGCTCGCTGCTGAAGAGCTAGGCGGACCCGTTGTAGGGGAGTTGCAAGATGTTGATGAAGATATGCTCACCGCAGGCTTCTCAGCACAGGGAAAACCCAAAACCGGGAAAGGTTCATCATCTTCCAAGGGTGAAGACAAGAGACAGAGGCGTATTGACGATATATGGGGCACTTCAGGGGAGGAACGAAGTGAGAAAGATGCTGCAGCCGAGGAGGTCAGGGGGCTACTTGAGGAGCTGTTGATGGAGGGCGGGTATGTCGATTTGGAGAGGGATAGTGCGGCTGCGAGGTTCCTCGTTAGGGCGAAAGTGGCGGTGTTCAATCCCAAGGATGCAAGAAAGATCCGATTGATTGATTTTGGCAGAGAGATGGACGAGTAGATAGTTGTACTATAACATTCCCCCTCTTGTCTGCCTTGACTAGGTACACCGCACTCCCAGGGTCAAGGCACCGTACTGACTGTAGACTTTATGCCTTGTTGCCTCAAATTTGCGGTCACACTCATAGCTGACTTCGCTGATAAGTTACCTATGAACCGACCTCAATTCTAGCATAGCACACGTGATTCAATCGCCCATTTCAATTCTTTTAAATCCCACCCATCAAGTTTGACCCCATCCGATCATGAACTTTCAGGGGCTAGAATCTCAATTATGGGGGTAACCATGGTGGTTGTACATGTTCATGTAATAGTACTCCTTTGTGATATAACTTTATCTATAAATCGATGTCAAAATATTGGTCAGAGAGAGATGTACATCCTACACCATACCAAACTAATGCCTACAATCATCATCGGCGAATGATGCTGAGAATCACTACTATTTGATTATTTCAGCATCATCACTAAAATATCACAAGCTGTAACGTTGAGATATTATCATGAGTACGGAAAACGTCCCGTTGCAGTGCCGCCGTCGACATAAGCATATCACCACCGTTTATCCTGTTATCGTTCCAGCATCGAGGTTGCCCTTTCCATCTCGGCGATTCGAGTTCCACCATAGGATATATCTCTTCTTTGGATAATAGCCGACTTGGATCAATTTCTGCTTCAATTAGGAGATCGAGACCGAGTTGACAGGGTAGTAGGACTAAGTTTTATGATTTATAGCGTTCTGCTTAAATTATAACTGCCCAAGTGCAGCGTCAATCTCCTCGCGTAACATGTGTTGTTTTAAGAAGCTCGCCTTGTTATAAGTAGTAGTGAATATGCTCCTTAAGAATAAGATTCCCAGTAGACAGCTCTCGGAATGCTACCTCGAAAAACATTGGTGGCAATCATTGTCGACTCCTTAACAACCAACCATACGTCATCTTCGTGTTCTCGGATTGACGACGAAGCAGCAAGGAGCTCGTTAAGTTGCGCTTCGTTGGAACGCTGAAGAATTTGGATGGCTACGACCAATTCGATGCCTCTTCTTCTGTTCGACCCACAGAGCATCTTGATGATACTGGCACAGAGTAGCAAATGTACCTAAGTTGTCTGCTGGCTATCGCAGTCGCCCAGCACCAGACAGGCATTGACACGACGCATATCGTCCGCGTCCGATGGACGCGTGGAGGGTGAGATGGTACTGTGTGTTGAGATCGATAAGAGCAAAAGGTATTGCTGGGACGACGGAACCAGTGTTGAAAAGAATTTTCTGACTCTATACGTTCAACCATGGTGGTGGTAAGGGTTTCAACGTTATAGCCGTGTAAGTGCCTTGTACAACGTAAATTACCACTAGCAGCGTCGAGGGATACTTGGCCCGCACCGGTGTCAGGTCAGTTCTTTCCGCCATGATCTTATATCCCAGAACAAGGTTGCGGATCGAATGTATCTGGCACATCGAAAGAGATCTTAAAATCCTCGCCAAGTTCCATGCAGGCATTTTGATTGTAGCGCGGGTATTCTGTTTACTGTAAGAGATCAACTCAAATGCAGAGCAAGACCTTGCTACGATAATCTCAACGCCATGAAATAGCGACTTACAGAATGTTCTTCCATAAGATAGTCGTGTTACTGTGAAAGGCGCCTTGGGCTGTCCTTATAAGAAGAGTGGTACGCATTCCCCAGAGCGCCCGATACGGTCTTTTGTCATGGAATCTAATCCCGCCGGGTTCGCCGTTCTCGTTCGTGGAAGGGTGTTTTACTCGCATCGTTCGGCTATGGTCTGAATGGAAGGGTGCAGTTTGTGCCATTGGTGAGGGAGCCCACGCCCTGGGTAGCTGAGGATGCATTGGGGTTTGGGCACCAACCTTGAGGGCTACTGGCAGTCATGAGATGTATTCAAGCACCTTACTTTAACATTACTTATAAGGCTTGCTCTTAATCTCCTCGGCGTGCTCAGCTATTTCAACTAAATGTGTTTCGATGGGAGGAAGCAAGTATAAATATTGGTAGCTTCTCGTTTGCCTTTCCACGCACCTTCTGTCCTTCTCCGCACTGGTATCTCTTGCAAGCCTACAGTCAGGAAACATTGGACTGGCATATCGGGCTAATGTGTGCTCGAATCGCAGTAGCAACTAGAAAGTTGTGTGCTGTGCTGTCAGCATTTACTGCGTTAAGATAGACGTGAAGGGTAATGTCATTAGTTGGTTTTTCTTTGTCTACGAGTTAGTTAGTCTTTGCTGTATTGTAAGAATTGACTTTTGGTCTGAGTCGAGCGAAAGGTACGTTTCTAAGAGTCTCGATCTCAACAAATCTACCTCCGCCTGGGCATCGCGTGCGAAACCACACTCGATGACACCGTCGAAGAACCCTATGAAAAATGGAGGGTGTTATGATGATATATTTGATTCCGTCGTTCAATCAATACCATAAGGTCAATTAGATGGTGCAACTTTTTCTCCGGTTCACCCTCCGTTACCATTATTTTTCAAATGGTTTCGCTCTCCTCAATTCCCCTTCACTCAATTCCCCCTCTTGTTCTTCCCCCTCGTCTATGATCCGTTTCCTCTTGACCTAAGCCTTTCTCCCAACTTTCTCTTCGCCCTTGCGCTTGCCCTTGCGCTTGCCCTTGCGCTTGCCCTTGACTTTATCCTCTCCCGTTGCCCTTCCCTTTCCCTTCCCTTACCACTTTCCTTGCCCCTTTCCCTTTGCGCTACGAATATCTTCAACATTAAATGAATAACCCGTATCCTCTCCAACTGAGTCTACGTCCGAAGACATTGAAGGAGCCTTGTAGTTAGAGTCTCTCCCTCACTGTCTGCGTTTGGCTCTTCGACTTCATGTTGGGGATAGTGGAGTAATTTCGATATGGGCAATAGACTATCCGAGTGCGATGGTGATTGTGGGATAGGTGTTCCAAGTATTTCATCGGATTCAATCGTATTAGATGATGTTGATGATGAAATCGAGATTGCTTCCATGTTGGGAGGGCCAAAAGTGTTGTAGGTGTTGTTTTGTGGGATGAATGCATGAAAACGTTTTTTTTGGTTGGTGTGTTTGTGGAGAAAGATTAAAATCCTGGCCTTTCGCTCGCAGAATAAAACATGCCACCCCATAAGACTCTCTGAATGTCTGGCTGGTACTAACAAGTGAGAAAGACCTTGCGTAACGCACTATCAACTTAGAACTGCATCGTTCCAGTCGTAAACAATATAGAAATGCAACAAGATAATACAACACGTGTCGTAGACGAAGGTGTTTGGGATCCCATATAAAGTGATTCATCAGAGTCCTTCAAGCAATCAAATCCACCGCAGTTGTAGTTAAAACCCATAGTATCACTTTCTTCTGCACAGTACCCTAGTCTTAACACCGTAGTTGACGATTATTCTCCCACCTTTAGATGGCGTGTCAATCGTCAGCTTGATCCAGGTAGGTAATGGCCATGACGGCTTGGGTCTTACTTTTCGACAACACCACCTTCAATAAAGGCGTTGAACTCTTCAATCCAGAAAGCTGGCACCGGAGGTTGAAGGAATAGACTATGGGTTTCAGGCACGGCTGTCAGGTATGAAACATACCGACTTCATTCTCGTTTACAAGCCGAGACACTGTCTGGGACTGTATGTAAAGTCTCACTGATCTGTACCAGAGACCATAATGATTCTAGTGGAGCTGACGGAAGCTTCATCCTTACCAATGAGATCTCCACCCGACCGATTAACCACTTCAGCCTTGTAAGCGTAAGTGATATCGTTAAACATACCCGCAAGCTCAAGTCGATGAACTTTTTCTTGCAAATGGAGCTTGCGGAGCCTACAAAGAGATGGTGAGTTGCAACAACAGTTCTGATACGGCATCATGACAAGAATATACTGGTGCACTGGCGAGAAGGATGCATTAAGTCGGCATCATGCTCTCGGACCATAACTCGACAACCAGTTTCTGTAAGGCTACACAATCGTAACCTGACTTTACAAACCATGTGTGCATAACTTCACTGTTTTCCGACTTGAGACATGTTCAACTCCCGAGCAAGACACTTATTAAAGTTATGCCTAGCTAAAGAGGGCTCGTTGTACACGAGCTCAATGCCATATGCTTCGGTAATTCTTCGAGCATCGTCCATGAGATCCCAGGGAGATTTGGTATTGGAGTTGAAGAAACTTGGGTCCAAGTCCGAAGGGTCAGGATCAAAGTACAGCTCGAACCTGCGGAAGCTAGGCCTCTCTTTATTCGCCAACTTCGCTACCTTTAGCAACCATTGAATGTGGTCTTTCGAAAAAGCCCCCCAGAAATGTTTACATTGAACTTGACAGCCCAAGTCAAGCACCAATGTCTTCATATTTGGCGCCAGCAATTCGGCAACTGCTGTCTTTGGTGTGCAAGCAATACTACCCATTGGTATTTGAAGGTGTTCAAGTGCAGTGAAACCTGAAACGTTAAGGTGGACGCGATCGACAAGTCCGGAAAACTGATCTGAACTTTGGCGTGGCGTGACTAGAATATGCTTCAATGTCTTCCGATGTGGTTGTAGGGCTGGTAGGAAGGTTCTCAAATTCCACATTCCAATTCTGTCGTCAGCCAGTTTGGCAAAGGTAAATTTTTCGAGAGCAGTGAACCACAACAGAAAGTCCTGAAGATCAGATGGGGATGACCGATAATGCCTGAGTACTAGCTCTTTGTACCCTGTGGTCTAATTCCAACTCATGTTAGCTTTTCCCAACGGTAAAGTCGTTACTATTGGTAGAATTATTGAACAAAGACAATATATGTGTGGGCAATCTGCTTCTAGCCAAATACATTCATGGTATCATGTAACTTCTCAAATGTTACGAAAAACCCAAACTTACTATTGAAGGGCGTACAGCAGGAGGCCCAGCCAGCCCTTGCTCTGGCTCTGCATCAGAATCATAACGCCATCCGATCTCCTCGTGCGGGATTATCATTCCCCTAAATTTGAGGCCATGTAGAGTGAGCTTGCGACCGCTAGGTAGGCCAAGATGATTGTAAATGTGACCCAAGAGCATAGGGTAAGGCCTGGCCTCTAGATCAACCTCTTCAAGACGTGATGATTTCCGCACGATGAGATCAATCAGCTGCCAGATGTTTTGAGACCGGAATTGTCCTTTTAATAGCAAGCTTTTTAAGTTGGGGAGGTGTGTTAGCGTTGCCACAGCCAATGGAAAGTTGGGATCATTTGACGGCGGAAGAAATAATGCAAAATATTTGCAGTGCAGACCACGAGCAGGATTTTCGCGTATAGTCCGACAAAATTGGTATGTTTTCATATCTCGACAAAAGCCCATAAGCCTGCCACCCCCACCCACACCTTCTACTGCAGGGTCCTCGTACAACAATGGAAGGGCAATGGAGTGGATGCGCCAACAGGTTAGTGAAAGCGCTCTGGCACTCTGGTACCTGGTCTTGGAGTTCCGAGTAGTGTACAGCTGTGAATGGACAGCAAAAGTGAAGATTATTTCTAGAATTTCTTCGGGAAGGCCTAAGAGAAGTGGTTCCTCCATTGTTGTTGAAAAGCACCTCGTGAACTTGACGTTTGAACTCTGTAATAAGACTCAGCCATCAGTTCATAATGACTTGATGAGCGTCGAATACTCACGATTCAAAACATCTCATTAAGCGAGCAGCAAACACATTAGGCAACAATGGTCTAGGCTGAAGCAGGTACTGAATCACGGTTCCCTCCAGAGGCGGTTTGAGTTTGCACAGAGAATTTGGAGCTCGACTGCGGTAGCATCGGTACCAGTACTTTTGAATAACGTTGTGCTGATAACTATTGTGGTTTGGACGAAATCAAAGTCCTGTCGAGGTCAAGGTCAAGTAATGCTGAACATGCCTGAGGCCACAAGGCTAGAAATAAACTTTCTCCACGGGTTCATGTTTGAATTGAATTCATGCGTGACACAAACACCTGTATTTAATTCCTCAATTCCTTGTTCCGCGTGCAACGTAACATCGATATTATCCTTTTGGCTCAGGAGCAGGTTTCCAGAGCCCACCAAATACACACAATGTCCCAACCACTTCTGCAACAAATAAACATCAATAAGAAGCTGCGCAACTTTGTAATTATAGAACTCAGGAGAAATGGCAATATCCTTATCCTGTATCGTGTCTTTACAGAAAGAGATATCGAGAGCTGTAAGGTGGCCGCACGTAAAGGCCGGAAGCCTAGGGATCCTGTGTCTGCGAAAAAAAAAAAGGGTGCCGACTGGCAATTTTCCACGCAAGGGAAATATTTTGAGCTACTTTTGACTTCTGAGTGCTATACAATGGCTGGTTCAGAGGACTAGGTTTGCTTATGTTGGGAGTCAACGAATTCACATCAGCAAATACCATTACATGCAGAAAATATTTTTCTTATTTCTAAGTTCGTCCTGTTGGTGGACTAGACTTGGTAGCTATCAAAGTAATGTTTGAAAGCGTTCTCCGCTGCGGTGTTACTCCTGCAGCACAAATGTTAGTCTTGTAATTCCTAAGGATGAAGCACAGGCACAATAACTTACCATCCCATAGGCCTACATAATAAGTTCCATCGGTGTCGAGAAACGTTACAAACTTTCTAGTTGGGATGTTTTGATTATCGTTGACAGTGAGTCCTCCGTCGGGCCCAATTTGGAACACACTCCACTCGGTTGGTTTGTCTTTTGGAATAGAACTCGCAGACGGCCTTTCAAGGTCGACAAGGAAGAGAAGTCCACGTGGTCCCGAGAGACCTAGTTGATGCGTATCGTCTCCTGGATGGATGGATAAAGTCCCGCTATAGCTTGTAGTAAAAAACTTGCCGCCAACCTCAGCCGAGCCGGCTCCCGGGTACACAGCGACATCTCCGCTTCTGGCGATTAAAAACAGCTTGTCCAAATGTTTCACAGGTCTAGACCTGGTCATTAATCATAATAGAAGAGAGTTATGGCACGTTGCGACTCACGACTTGGTCTGTATCGTGTACCATTGTGCATTAGCAGGTATCGCAGCCAGTACGGCACTTAAAAGGACAGACAACAATAGTATGCACTTCATGCTGTCGATCCAGTCAACTCCAGGGGCGGAGCAGGCGAGAGGATCATAAAGAAACAATTATCCTCAAGTATCAACTCGATGAATGTCAAGATTTCAGAGCTTGATATGTTTGAAACAATCCCCTGTCCATCTTTCAGCAAACTCACAAGCATCAAAGCTCAGAATGAGATGAATTCAGGATCGCGCTAGTCAACGTCAGCTATATTAGCGGACACAGTACATGGAACAATGATGCGCTTCTTGTATTGTACTCAGATAACTAATACAAGAGAATTGTTGAAGACCAGAAAAGGTGCCAGAAAGTTTAATAGCAATGTGCACCCGCCTTGTGCTGGATTGTACATATGACAGCAACGGTTCTTAGCATAGGTGTATGGTGGCGGTGTTCATCCCCTCGCAAGGTTGCAGAGGGAGATAAAAGTCTAGGATTGTGGCATGCTCGGATTCACTTCAACATACTTGAATTCATTCAGTATACCAACTAGCTCTGGAACCCAAAACATCAATCGAGACTAAAAGCAATTGGTATGCTTACTTGTTTTCGGCATATTTAGTATGATACTTGTGTGCCACGATTCCATCAAAGGCTTAGTCGGCTTTTCAAATCCTAACAACCATTCGAATACATATCTAGAGTACAGCGCGGAACAAATGATGAAGCAGTAATATCTTTCGGTAACGACAGTGTTTGAGAATTGAAATAAGAATATGAAGAACGCGGAAAGCCATGAGAAGTAACATCACCAGAGATTGGACATGATGGGAGCCCCCTTAGAGTTTTCTTCCCAAAACCCCAAGAACATAGAGAGCACCTGGAGCTGCGGGTGGAATAATAATACTGCCACCAGTACCAGAATCTTGAGTCTGGATATCATTCATGGTGCGGTCGCTTTTTCTACCACCAGAGCCGCCAAAGGAGAAACCGAAGATGCTAATTCCGCCACCTTTATTAGACTTGGCAGTATCGATGAACTGCTTCACATTCTTCCAAGTATTGGCATTCTTGAAGGCGATGGTTAGACCGGGTTGGTAGGCAAGAAGAACCTTCTGAGGGCGGACTTTGCCGACGAGGCTGTCGGTAGCGTTTGGCAAAAGCTTGGGATAAGCAGCACGAGCATCAGCAACGTCCCTGAGAGCCATGTTAGTCGATACAAAGGACTACTAAGATTATTGAGATATATACCAGAGGCCGGCACGGAGACTGAAAGTTGCAGGGGGTCCTCGGAAGGAGAAGGTGATGTCTACATCATCAGAGAACGTGGTTCCGTAAGAGTTGAATGTAGTACTGGTGCTACTGGAGCCAGCTTTGGCGCCAATGAAGCCAAAATAACCGGCAGAGCCCTGAATAACGCTGGTGGAGTGACCCAACGCAGACCAATCGCTGGAGCCGGACTTTTTGAGAGATAGCGAGACTATGGTACTTGGGCTCGTATTGGCAAACCAATTATTCGCAGCCTCTTCGAGACCACTAGTCCCATAGAAGGGCTGGTAAAGATCTGGTTCCGCAATCTCCTTTTGAACCCAAGGACGAGTGAGATTTGTGATGAAGTCCCCGCCAACGTAAACGGGCATATTGTAACTAGTATAGTTCGTGAGACTGGTTTGATTGTACGAAGCAGTAGTATTTAGTACTAACCCGCTTTGCTTGTCTTTCTCATCCAGGGCTAACTCATCAATCTTGTTGATTCTATCATTCAAAGCATCGTCGGTTCGCGTAACTTGACGACGAAAATTCGCAAGCAAAGCTTCGGCGCTCTTCCATTCCTTCTTCCGGGAGATGAAACGTGGGTATTTGGCTACTGTAAACTTGGCGAAAGTAGTCTTGCGCCCAGTGAGCTGGTCTTTTTCATAGAGCTCAATGGCCTTGTCTTGCTCAGTCAAGAATTTGTCAAAGGCGGCAGAAGCTGCATCTGCAAGTCGCCCCAGTTTTTGCATGTCTTTTGTCGAAATTTCTGAGGTATCCGAGGCAACTCCATGGAGGTAGCTATCTTTTGATTAGTGTATATATTTAAAAGACCAACAATGAATTCCAATTTACGTCTTGAGGTCCTGGATGTAGCTGGCTCCAGTAGTCTGGTATAGCGGCTCGTTAGGAGTCTGCATGGTGTTGGCCAACGACAAGAGGTCCCAATTGGTGACTGCCTCTGGTACGACGGTGCCAGCTCTAACACCAGCACTGGTAGGAGGTAGAACATAAACGTAGTCGCTGCCTTGCTTTAAAGGAACCCCAGCAGTCAGACCCTGGACTACAAAGTCACCGTAAGCTCGGTAGGCGATCTTGGACGCTTCATCGGCAGAGATGTCGGCGAATGCAAGATGCAAGAATGGAAGAAGAGAAACGAGTTGAACGAATGAAAGTTTCATGGTGAAGTTGGCTGTCTATTGAAAGAAAATGTAGATAGTGAGTGTCAGAGTAGTAAATCAAGTTGTTCATAAAAGAGTGGATGTTGGTGCTGATGGCTGTGGTTTATATATTCGTCTTTTGGAGCCTCCAGGGACCACTTGCTCGGTGGCATGCTGTTCCTCCACTGACCTAGAAACTGAGCTGATCAGAGCGTGGTGTCGAGACTCGGACAAGTAGATGAACAGTCACAAAGACGGAGCTGATGGGGATCGATTCGTACTCGGCTGGCCCGATAGACGCTCCGTTTGGCGGTGTCATGACTGGTATTGATTATACATAGGCTCAGCTACAGGATATTCTGTGCATCCAAGTCTCTCTACACGAGTTATACGCAGTGGTCAACTCTGCCTTGCTGAAGGGGCACCGGTGAAGAATCTGTACCATCAGCCTTGCGGGCACTAAGCATTTAGAGTGCAGCGAATAATAACCCGAGATCTCAGTCGAGAGAAGTATTCAGGAAGTACACAGACGCCTCATTTCCTAGTATAGGATCAAGTAGTAAACAAATGTCACGATGTTGATCGTATTGATCTTGGAAATGGGCACAAATGGCTCAGCTCAAGCTCCGCTCTAAGCGAATAAGAGCTTGCAATACGAGATTGGTGACACTGTGACACAGCGTATAGATTTGGAAGCATTTGGACGTAGAAAAGAAGGTGAAATACGAAAACCTTGACTGTGAGGAATTATTTCAAATTGGATTCGTCCATGATGCTGCTCGTTTTGACCTCAAAAATGGACAATCATGGAGCATGCATAAGACCGAAACTTAGGAAGCGAAATTGATTTGCTCTCGCTCGCTGAACATAGCAGGTTCCTGGGTATCATGGGTTGCCAGTGCTTGGCAACAATGGAAGAAAGGGTGTTGTACGGCAAGAGGTTCTGGAAAAGTCTACCTCGTAGTCACCGGAAGACGGGTACCTGCGAGTTATTGGATACACAAACCTATATTTTGAGCAGCTGAGCCTCCACATAGAGACGAGGGCCATTTCGTGGTGTTGTCTTGGAAAGTTCCACGACGACGTCTTGTCAAAGGCGCTCAGCTTTTCCGTCTGCCAAGACACAATTTATCTCCTATTCGACTTCATGTCTTCGTCCATAAACATCAACATCCCCACTACTTTACACTACGTACACCGAACTTCTGCTTCGGGCTCTAATGTTACCCACTAGAGTCGAGAATGTCTAATTTTAGCTCTAGAGTACTAGTATCTTTTCCCAGTGGAATGTTGTGACCCCGCATTACGGTTCTATGAACTAGAGGACGGCTATAGGTCACAAGGGCGTCTTGCAGAAATCTTTCATTTTGATGCTCGCAAGAGGGAGTTGAATTCGTGTCAGAGTATTTCACCTGTGTACAGATTACGAGCTTCGAGCCAGCTTGAATTAGCTATTCCCCCAATTTTAGACGCCGGATGGGAACTAGGACTCCGGGGTCTACTGAATTGCTTAAGTCTATTAGAGTACAATGATTATACGTATATATACTCTGCTAATACGGAGGTTAATTTAGTCTAGAAGCCGTAAGTATGCTAATTTGTTCTTAACAGAGCTGATACAATAATTTTATGTCGAGATACCGGCAATGGTCTGTTCAGCATTCACCCAACTATGATGAGTATTGGGTCTATAATGGCACAAGCTTTCATAACACTTCGAGCAATCGTCTGGAATGATACTGAGATGTGGTACTTATCCGGTTCATATAAGGGGCAATTTGCTAATCTGGAAAATCTTGCAATGGATTTGGACGACCGCAAATGGATGATATAACTGGAATCGTACTTCAGGTTACAAGTACACCTTCAAAACTGACACCGTGCAAATCTAGTAACTCCGCCATCCAAACAGGATCGGAACTTTAATACGCGTGGGAGGTCAAAGTGAGATTATGGTACAGATGTGCATCACTCGCCACACACTACACCAACATTTTAGAAGTTGACTTGGGTCCAAAAAGAACGATAAGACAGCTTCAGACTCTTGTACAAATTAAAACAAGAGCGTGAACGCATGATTTCCAAAAATCAAAAACTAATTCGACGAAGACTACCCGAATTAGGAACCTTTCTCGTACTCATTTCTTTTCCTGAGAGGGTTTATCTGATAGTGTTTTTGTAGCGGGGGAATGAGCGTCTTCTGATTAACTCATGCCACTGGGCTACCCTAGATGTTAGTGGTGTTATTTATGTTTGGACGGGTATATGTCGAGCAGAAATTGGTGGGTTTTGGGTTGCGGAATCCTGAGATCTCTTCACAAGGCTAACGAAGATATCCCATCTTACACTAGTTCTTCGTCAATTGATCAATTCTGTAAACGATTATGTCTCTTGTTGGACTCAATTTATCTCTATACAAGATCTATCGCTTAAACGCTGATTAGGATATATAAAGATATCACCTACAAACTAAATCGCCATCGCTAAAAGATCAAAATAAGGAACATAATTATAAGCAATCACGCCCGCCGCCCACGGAAACGCTCAAGTCCTGTCCGTCATCCTGGCTTCAGTCCACTTTATGGATATGCAAGATGAAGGCCACGAATATCCGCAGCACTGATCTGTCCCTCATTGTTGTACTTTGGATTGCAGTAATTCATGACAGAGTCCATGTCGAACTCTGGTGTAGGCAACCAATCACCATCAGGCCCCTGTTTTCCGGTGTCTGGCTTCTCAGTACATCCTTCCTTTGGCGCATCCGGACGATTCTGTTCGTGTGAGAAACCAAGAGCATGGCCAAACTCAT
Organism: Tothia fuscella; assembly: GCA_010583015.1. Classification (NCBI taxonomy): domain Eukaryota; kingdom Fungi; phylum Ascomycota; class Dothideomycetes; order Venturiales; family Cylindrosympodiaceae; genus Tothia; species Tothia fuscella. The sequence continues at coordinate 34,461 of MU007116.1, forward strand.
GGACAGCAAGCCCGCGGATGCACGACTCGATTCCAGTGCTATTTTGGCAGTACTCCGTACTCCATTTGTTGAATTCGAAGTTGAGCACCATGCCGTTTGTCACGCCATGTAGCTCATTGCCGAGGCCGTACGTGTATGGGTTCTCGTCTGAGACAGCGATGTGGATGCCCGCTGTGCCATTAGTGCAGATGTCCCAGTTCTGGAAGTGGATGTTTCCTTGGGCTCCCCAAGTTTTGTCGATGGAATCTCGAACCCATTGCTTTTCTCGAGTGAACTGGGTCCCGTTCATTGGTTCCCAGCAGACGGGTATGTCTCTGGTGTTCCATAAAGCACTCCTTAGTGGGTATGATGTGGCTGCTATCTTGGCTGGGAGAGCGTTGACTTGGGAGAGTGCTAAGAGAGAAGAAAAGAGCGCGCTAGAGAAGCCGAACATGGTGAAAGATAGGCTGACAGTCAGAAAGGGAACAGGTTTGACGATGGTGAAGTGGGAAGAAGTTGATATAGCAAGCTGAGAAGGAATTTGGTGCGGAATTGGAAAAATGGAAAGGTTTGGTCACGACTTGGGAAGTAAAGTAGAGCTGGTGGGGAATGTTGTAAAGTCAAGAGGAGTAGTAAAAGCAGTAGTTGTCTTGTTTGTTGATGAATAAAAGGCCTACTCCATCACACACCTCAAGCTCTTATACCATTCTTCAAATCACAGTCGTGAGAGACACTCGGGTCCAAGTTGGTGCTTATTTGAGCGCAGAACCATCCTTCTGGATCATACATCCATTCCTTCTGAGTACTCCAAAAGTATCGCGAAAATGATCGTGCATTACAGCATTGGGCCACCAGGAGGGCCAGCCTTTGGCTGCAAAACGGGTCAGCCTTTGACCACAAACCCAATCACAAAATCCCATCGATTAAGGAATCGCGCACAGATCCGCAAAGCTTCTTTTCATGGTCCCACATGGCTTGTCAGCCACACGGGAGGATTCTGGACCCTCATCATTCATGCCGCAAACCAATCGTGCTTGTTGACTAGAGCTATGGGCACGTGGAGGCCGTGAAGGATTCGATGTAGTAATATTAATTTTAGCCAAACGAACCCCCAAGGAGGGCAACAAATATTCGATGATGTTACCTGGTTGTCGGGTAGACAATCTATTTAAAGCGAGCACAGATTAATTTTCGATCCATAACCCATTTTACTCACCCATGTCCAACCCCCACCGCAGCATCGATAGGATCATGTCCAACCCCCACCGCAGCATCGATAGGATCATGACCTACGAAAAGTAGCATATTTCCCTACTTACTGTAGCGAAAGAGTCGTTCTACTACAAGTGAGGCCTGAGATCCCTTCAGTTTTGGTGAAAGCCCAGCAGTATCATTGGGAAGCAAATGGCCGAGTCGCTGCCGCACGCAGTGTCTTACCGGATGATACTAGTTGTTGATTTCAGACTGCCTACAGAATCGAAACTTTCTCCTTCAGCCTTTTCTTACTCTGCCCGCTCTCAGCTAGCAACAAAGTCTCATGTTCTTTCGCCTACTCACCCTTCCGGACTTTGGTTCGCAATACGATCTCTTCTTTTTGCCCAAATAAATTTGAGTGAAAAGCCTGGATCTTGTCCAGCTGAGCACAAAACACTACTGATCCCTCCTTTTCTCTTTCTGTATTTCTCTAGGGCAGGGGGCGCGGTGTAAATGAAGAACAGCTCATTCAGCCACTTCGTCCATGGATTGAGCATCTGTATCCGTATCTTTATCCTCATCTGCTGCATGAGTACTATTAAGATTTGCTGGAAGATGGAAAGAGGGCGCCATATGGTTATCAATCACATCAAAGCCTCCAACAACCGTTCCTCACGATCTGCGCCACGACTTATGATGCGAACCTAATTATCCCACTCAGGCGTATTGACAGAGTTTAATTCACTGTAGGCTAGACCGAGTCCCGGGGCACTGTAGATTTATCAGCCATGTGGAGTAAAGAGCGGAAATGATGGTACTTACGTTTGTCTCCCAGTGATTTCTCTACTTTTAGTGCTGACCTCAGAATGATGGGCGCTTGCTTTAGCTATCTGGTAGCACAGTTTTGGTGTAAATGCGTGATTTGTAAGATCTTGCAAGGTGTGTGCAGGGGAACTTCTTGTCGGTTGACTTTGACTTTGCCTGATTGAGAACTCAAGTGAACCCCAAACGCCTGTATTTAGGGGAACCGCCTAAATGGGACGCTGGCCAGAGATGGTAAGAAGGGTCAGCCAGGAGACTGACAGTGATACAAACTCAATTATTGTTGAGTAGTTTTGTTCATTCCGAAATCCTAGTATATACCCCGACCTTCGAAAGCTTTGAGGGGTTAATGAAGAAAAGTTGTTTGTAGTGAAAGCCATGTATGGTTACATTCCATCTGTCCTGTCCTATACAACTGAACAAGCTTTCAAAGGCGAGTGTTTGGAAGAACCAATTGCACGCGCATGCCATACTCTGTTCGCCAATCAGATATAAAATACACCCCAACACTGAATCCACGCTTCGACTTGCCAAACCCATTTTCCATGCTCTTTAAATGCGTATAACGCCATCAAAATGCGAATAATACAAAACAAGATACAGTAATGTCCTACAAGACTGACCACGCCTCAAAATAGACCATGGAGCGAACCCGATTCAGTCAGACGAAAGCCGTCCGTCCCTCTGGACATTGACAGTCCCAGCCATTTTCTTTCCAAGTTCATAACTAGAAATCATAATAGCACAAGCAGGCGCCACTTTCAGACACCTAGCAGCCCATCCCTTGAACAATCCACTCATTCCTTGCTCCTTGAAGATATGCCATAGAAAGCGGGGCATGGCCAGATCCTCCGGTAGAGTTTTCGCAGCACTCGCTTTGCCCGCCTCGGTAGCATGTCGCACCACTTGCTGTCTCGTCTTACCAACATCAAATGGTGTAGTAATAAAAGCAGCGACAGCACCAGATGACGCACCCGCAATAAAGGAATCCACCAGTGTAGCCATATGATCCTCCCTACTCCTACTTCTCGTCCTCAACTTCAACCTATCCGGATCCCATCCGTCCATCCTTGACCGTCCACGATTGCGTTCCCTCCTATCCGTCAGAACATTTCTCCCATACTCATACCCCCACCAATAAACAGCGCTGAACGGCACATCCCTCCACAAGGTAAGTGTGAGACCGGTCCACATTGTCCCAAGCCCATTCTGCCGTATCATTCCGCGCATATCAGTCATTGTCTCCCGGAAATATCCAGTCGGTCCTCCTGAAGTAGATGAAGCTTGCATTCTCGTCCTAAACATCTCGATGGGTGCTACTGCAATTGCGGCGAGAATTCGTGCTGCAGATCCAGCTACCAAAGGAGCATAACCGTCATTGATGCCCATTTTCTTGAATGGACTCGCAGGGGAATACCGCATCCAATCGTAGCCGGCGAAGTAAATGACATTGGCTGGTACTGCCATGACCAATGTAGGTGACAAACCCCTCCACAACGTTTTCGGCCCCTCATTCCTAGCTATTTTCCGTAATCCATCAAACGTGGATGTGAAAGTCTTTGACTGTGCTTCCTCGGCTACGCAAGTTTGAGATGAGAGGACGGCCGTGTTTGTGATTGTAGAGGTTGAGGGAGCAGCAGCGACGCAGTAGGCTGCATTGTTGTTGACCCAGAATACTTCTCGACAGCAGGAGGATATGCCTAGATTTGGGGGGAGGTTCGTGAATGCTGGTGTTAGTGGTAGGGTGGAGCCGCGGGGGATGTTTGGGTTGGGAGAGGGGGTGGGACCATTGCCCTGGGATTGGAGGCGGACGCGAACGACATCTAGAGGGGTTACTGTTGGACATGGTCAGTTTCAAATTCATCAGAGATACATCAGAGATGAAGTTGAGATGGGATGAGTTTACCCAGCAGCGAAGTAAGGATACTGCCTGTAACGGCGGACAACATCTTCTGCGCAATCGATACGGAAATATCATTATCATCTCCTATTCCTCCCAATGGCGGTCCGTAATCATGTTGCGATTTATGAATAGCTCCATCTATCCGTTCGTGGTTTTGTCCAGATATTAATGAAGGGTGGCGTGGATCATTGGGAGTTGTCGCATTTGACGAGGGCACCATTGCGCCGGTTGTATATGACGGATTATATGCGAAAGCAGGGCTACGATATCTTCCGTCTGTTCGTTTCTCAATTGTAGGAATTAATGGAAAGGGGGAGAAATGGTGGTGGGTGGTGTATAAATGAATCATGATGTAGCTTGTGGTAAAAAAACGCGCTAAGGAAAATGTTGTTCGGCATTCGGAGATAACAACGCCACCAAGCACACGATGATCTGCACGCTGCTTTGTTCAGACGACATCTGGACATCGAATTGATTCACTCTTTGATAAATTCTGTTCTAACTCTACCTAGAAGACACTCCTGTTCCATTGATCTTCCTCGCTGCACCAATTCCAGATTAACATAGAAACATCGAAAGAAACCTCAAAAAGCATTACGCGGACGTCATGTTGCTCGGCGTTATCTCCTAATCCGGTAGGGGCTACTTTCCATATCTGTGTGCTCATATCGTCTCTACTTCCGGTCCTGACGCCCCTCGCACTCCCATATAGGATATCAGGCATTCTCCCTTCCCAAGTCTTAGTTTCTGTTTTTTCTATGTTTCACTAGTACAGTCCATCCATGCCGGTCTGACTCACTATACCTATTGAAGAGACCGACGATGCAGATTGCTTCTCATTCGTCAACTTCGCAGTAGCTGCATACCGCATCTTACTTCATAGAGATCAGGGACATACTGATTGTATAATCTTTAGAAATTTGGTCGCCTCCTGGAACCATTCATCACAACCGGACCTGATCATTCCCTTCAGATAACCACATTCCAAAAATCACATCTATCAAGTATCAACAAATGGACAAAACAAAAGCCGAACTGGAGAAGTTCCGCCAACAATGGCGAGAAGAAGTCTCCGCAAAGCGAAGCCAACCTCCTCAACATCCCGAACTAAAAGCGTGGAACCAAACGTCATCCTCTTCATCAAGTAAACCATTCGGCAAAGCAAAGATCCCACAACCAGTATCCAAGAGACGCTCGTCTCACCATGACATTATCGATGAAGTCGAGCCACATACTCACCATGACGTTCGACCGAAAGAAACAGGACGAAAGTTAGGTGACATCGACTACGGCAATGTCAAACCACGTGAGGAGCCACGAACAGCTCTTGAGCATTACGAAAGAGCTGTCGAGAAGGAAGGCCAGGGTTCCCTTGGCGACAGTGTCACTCTCTACAGGAAGGCCTTCCGTATGGATGATAAGGTCCATGAAAGTTACAAGCGGAAACATTTTCCGCCTTCTTCCTTTCCAGCACCCAAGCCGCAAAACCCAAACCCCTCCGGAGCAGCGGTTACGGTGCCAAATACAGCACATCACTCCCTAACCGGCCTCCCGCCGACGGTGTCTGAGATGATTGCTGAATTTTCGGCATTGTCTATCACAGGAGCAGAGGCGCCTACAGATCCTTCGCCTCAGCCGCCATGTCCGATTGCTGCTATACCGGAGGAGACATTGACCACTATCCTCATTAATGTTGCTATCGCGGATGTGGCATCCATGGCCAGAGTGGCCCTTGTGTGCAAGAGAATGGCATATCTTGTCATGACAGAAGACTCGATATGGAAACGCGTGGTTCATGGCCATGAGTTTGGAATGGCTGCTATGCATTATTCCTACGCAGTCACAATTTTGGGAAAACCAATTTCCAAACACAGTATCGACGACTCCAACACGGGATACACTCTTGATGAACTGCCGTTCGTCAAGCCCACAAAATCATTGGAAGCAACTCTCCTCCCTTTGACAAGTATATACCCAACCTACCGTCAAATGTTTCGCACACGCCCCCGGGTCCGCTTCAACGGCTGCTACATAAGTACTGTAAATTACACTCGTCCAGGAGCAAACTCAAATCAATATTCGTGGTCCTCACCTGTATTGATCGTAACGTACTACCGCTACTTGCGATTTTTCCGAGACGGCAGTGTCATCTCACTTTTGACAACGAGTGAACCTGGCGATGTTGTGCCATACATGCTCAAAGAGCATATGCATAAGAACCATTCCGGTGGTCTCCCACAGGTCGTCATGAAAGATTCATTACCAGGACGGTGGCATTTGACTGGTGACCCGTATCTCCGCAAACATCGAGCTGGCCATTCTTCTTCTAACATTGCCATGTCAGAACAGGCAGAGCCACCTTCAGATGAGCTCCCACAAGAAGAGGAGGAGGAAGGTGACCTCCATATCGAAATTGAAGGCGTAGTACCTAAATACACGTACAAAATGCACATGACCCTGGCTTCCGCTGGTCGTGGCGCTAAGAATAACAAAATCAATTGGAAGGGATACTGGAGTTGGAATCGCTTGACCGATGATTGGGCTGAGTTTGTTATGAAGAACTATCAACCGTTTTGGTGGAGTAGGGTCAAGAGTTGGGGGCTGGGTTCTTAGTGGTGTTCTTTTGTTGTTCAGTAATGAGATTGCATGGAAAAGGGTTGTTCAATGGTATCTGTTCAAAGATGATCAGATGAAGACACCAAGTGTCCATGCTGCTGCGAAGCAAGAAAATTACCGGCTCATCCGACCCACCTTTCTCGTTTTTTGACCGCTTCATCTTCTGCGATTCTCAGGTAAATCTAGTCCACTATACTTGCAATTTATGGGGTCTCAACAGCCTCGAACACACAATTCGTTCCTCTTCAAATCAACACATGGCGGATTTGTCATTATCTGCGCTAAGCCTTTCTGACTCATCTGCCTACATAAATTACGCATCTCTCCTCTGTTCCATACATTCATATTTAAGCACCAGTCAACATGGCGCCACTCACCATTTCTTACACAGTCCTTGACGTCTTCACCCAAACACCATGGTCCCGAGGGAACCCACTTGCCATCGTGCCCCTCAACTCCACAAACCCGGCGTTGATTACACAAGAGCAAAAACAACTCATAGCACGCGAATTTAACTTCTCGGAAACGACGTTTCTCTATGTTGAAGACGACGAAAATGGAAGTGGTGGTACCACGAGAATAAAATTCGATATCTTCACTAAAACAGTGGAGGTGCCCTTTGCTGGTCATCCGACTATTGGAACTGCATTCTACTGTTTTGAGCACGTATTTCCAAGAGGGACGACTGAGGGAGGTACTGGAGAGTAAGGCCGGTTCCATTGTGGTGAGGCGCCATGAGGAAACGGGTCTGATAGCGGCGGAGATACCTGCTCATGACTATAGAGTTCATAGATTTGGCAAGGGTTTGATTCTGAAGGAAGAAGTATTGGAATCGCATCCAGAGCTCGAGACTGTGGGTTCAACTTTGCAAGATGGTTATCAGATCATCAGTATCGCCAAAGGATTATAGTAAGTGAAGCCTCACTTACAGCTTCCCATTCAAGTACTCACACCTGCGCATAAGCTTCGTTCCCATCGAAGTTCCTTCTTTAGAAGTTATGGCTACGCTTCGCCCTGCAAAACCACCACCGATGTCGCATCTCCTCGATTACGACTTTGCAGGTGCGATAGGAGGTCTGATGTTCTACCACGAGCTATCTCGAGAAGGTCTGAGAAGGACTTTCCGAGTCAGGAGAATGACTTCTTTGGGAGAAGAAGACCCTGCAACTGGGAGTGCCGCTTGTGCTTTTGGGGTGTGGATGAGTGGAAAGCGTGGGATCAGTGGACCTTTCAGATATGAAATTGAGCAGGGTGTGGAGATGGGGAGGGTGAGATTCAACTTGTGGATCTCATTGTTACCATGAAGAACTAATGTTCATGTATAGGCCAGTACAATCGTTGTTGACGTAGATTTCAGCACAGATGGCAAGCCTGAGAAGGTCGTTCTGTCTGGACATGCGGTGAGGGCTATGAAAGGAGAGCTTAATATCTAATCAATTTTTCTAGCCATCTAAACCTCCAGCACATGTCCACCACATTGTTGTCCTCTTAGCTCGATAGCAGGAACGTCAGCATATCTGTTCACGTTGTCGACTGCAGCAAGTTTCGTTCTTGGGATCAACTTCTCGCCCTCGGCGGCCAACTGGGCAATCACTTTTGCGGTAATCTATATTCAACATTAGTATTCTTCCTTCAAGTATCCTCGAAGAAAATCTCAGAGCCTACCAAAGCGTTCGTCGTCAAAACCTCCTTATCAACATTATTAATATCATCACATTTCCTATGATAACAAGAATCTTCTTTAGGACTACTCCCGGTATGCAGTCCCCCACTCGGCTTCTTCAACGTTCCAACAAAAGAACCATAATCGCTGTTTCCAGCGAACTTCTCAATGACTGTCTTGTTAATGCCCCTCTCCGTGAAAGCATCCTTGAACAACTTATGCAAGACCTCAGAACCGGGAGGTCCTTTATAGGCAGGGACCGCTCCGGACCCGTCAAAGATACCAAAGTATCCTCGCGCAATCATGTCGAAGTTTAGATATGCGAGAATGTTGTCAGCTTCGGCACCGCTTTGGGATTTAAGATTTCTGGTGTAGAAATTGCTGCCGAGGAGGCCGGATTCTTCGGCACCCCACCAAGCGAAACGGATCTTGTTTTTGAATGTGGTGTGTTTGGATAGGGATTTGAATATTTCGAGCAAAAGAGTTACGCCGGATCCATCGTCATTTATACCCGCTCCGGCTTGCACGCTGTCGAGGTGAGCTCCGAGCATGATAACACTGTTTTGATCACCTGTGGTTGTCTCTGCAAAGACATTTTGCGTAACCCTTTGTTCATTTATCTGGGTGTGTTGGAATGTTGCCGTGAGTGTTTTCTCGCTTCTTAGCTGTGCGGCAATGGCTTGTCCATCAGCTTGACTGATCAATCCTGTAGGAACGGCTTTGTCTTTTTCTTTTTGCCCAAAAGCACCGAGTGTTCCTCCACCAATGTCATATGGCACATTATTGACGATGATGACACTTGCAGCTCCTGCCGCTGCTGCCGCTCGAACTACGCCTGCAAAGGTCGTCTGGTCGGGGCACATCTGCCTTGTAACGAGAACTATCTTCCCTTTCGCGTCGATATCCTCATAACCCTGCGCAGAACAGGCATCCGTCCCAGTCGGTCCAAGAACAAGCGGTGCCGATACTCCAGTATCTGACGTAGACGGCGAAAATTGAAGGGAAGAGATATTGATTCTCTTTTCTCCCACTTTGAGACTTAAAGACTTAAATTGACTGAATGCGGCGGCGAAATCTTGAGTCCATACTTTGGCATTTGGTAATGGTGAAACTTGAGATACGACGTAATCTACTGATGCTTTGTAGCCTGGGAGACCGAAGGCACGGTTTCCGCCGTTGGCGTTAGCAATGGCGTCCAGAGAGCGAAGGTTGCTGATTAGGCCCTCCGTGGTTATATCATTTTCTAAGGGAAGGTATTTACTGTTTGGCGATTCCACTGCTGTCGCCACTGCGCTAAACAGAAGACAGGCCTGAACCACGGCTTTTACGCTGAGTATGGACATCTTGGAGCGAATGAAGGAACGATACAGATAATCCCTGTATTGGGACACGAGGCTTGATATATCGCAGCTTTTCCACTGTCGCACCCAAAAGTCTGCATTTCGTAATCGAGGTGTTGTAAGAAGACAAGAACTCAATGAAGATTATCCATAGTGGAACAATGTGATGTTCACAGGGAATTAGGAATATAATAGATTGACGAGATAATCTACATGAAAGGGGGCATATTACTCAATCTGCTTTAGCGAGCCAACCTGCTTTCAGTCGAGACAATCACCAAGCCTCGGCAACAATGCGCCTTAGGCTTGAAGGAACAGTGGTAGTACTCCCCCATAAATTTTTAGAGCCGAACACAGACTAGAATTCTGAAATGGAGGAAATACTTTGACGACGATAGAATTTACCGGCCATACCTTTAACCTCTGATATAACGCTGGTAGGTGCTGGGGGCTGTGAGTATACCCTTTTCGCGCTAATATAGCCAGTATATCATCTGTACTCTAGAATTTCAGCAATGGCCTATCCCTCTTCCAAAAACACGGAGGGACTAAATACATCTTGATGAGACCCTACCTCAAGACCGAATTCTTTCCCGGTCGAACAGAGCGTCTTCATAGGACTTGATAAGCATCATAAATTACCAAATCACCTACTCTTCCTGAGCTGGCAATGGTCACTGCATGATTCAACCACGAATACCTCCCGTCGCCTGTTTCAAAAGTACAATGAAGTCTCATCCGAAAATCTGTAGGACTCCTGTCTTCTTTTCCTAAGCTCTCAAGAACTTCTCTCTTTCAAGTTCTTGTACCGGTCGTCTGCAAATAAATCACTGCTCCATCATGAATTTTCAAGTTATACCGCGTGTCCAAATGTGCATTTTGCTTATCCCCATCATGATTGCGGACAATTTCCCAGTCTAGGCATGTCACTCGCTATAAAAATTCGACGACTTGAGAATATTCACCTCCTCCACCTGGTAATATTTCACCACGCATCTTTGGTCCCTCGAAACGACCATTTATGAAGATGACAGTACTTCTATCTACATGAGGTCCGTTTCCAACATGCATGAAGCTTTCCACATTACATTCCAGATGGAAGAGAAATTTGAGGGACGGCGTTGGCAGAGTGTATTCTGGCTTGCGCCATTCAGTTTTGCTATTTGGGAGCTGATTCGATACACATGATAATGATAAAATAGCTTTCTTGATAAAAGTAAAGTTGATCTTGGAACCATCCAGTGTATCAATGGTCGTCGTAGATCTTTTCTAGAGCCCTTTTAGGTCGGGATGATGACGTCGACCTCACTAAAACCGAAGCCATCCCCTCAATCAGTATTGCTCGTGCGATTATCGATGCGGACGTATAAATCGTCGTACTTCTATATTCATTCAATATCCTGGGATTAGTGGAGTACTGGTCTACCCATCCTATCCGAACACGCGTCGAGATCATAAGATACCCACAGCTGCTTCATTTTTCAACTCGACATTAGCTCGGGGCCAAAGTTTCTACAAGTCAAACTCGGTGTGACCAATTCATCTCGTGTATCTGAAATTCGCTACGACCGCACTTCCGTCACGGTACACACCATAGAACTACTTCCCGGCCATAACAGAATCGCGACGGCTCGCCCAACGCAAACGTTCTTTTTCGTCCCATCTCACAATAGCATCGTACATCGGCTTCCACCGCTTGTCATCGAACTCAATGAAATAAATAAGCTGTAGCTTGTCCTGATTACAGAGGCAAGTCAGGGTCACCTGAATATCTCCCTGGACAACCCAAAATTTGGCATTCTCTTCTTTCTTCCGATCTATAGGGTCGAAACATCCAATAGTAACTGCACCCTGTGCGTCATGATGCCCATTTAACACTACACCAGTGTAGAAGAATTGTAGCCCAACGACAACCAGAATTCTTAGGTCTTTCTCGTCATTGACGTCCTCCAGTCGTGATACAAGCTTCCATGTTTCTGAAAACGGGACGTACTGATGGTGCTCCTGCATAACTTCTGCGGAATCGAGGAGCTTCTGTATAATAAACGAGGTCGGCCACTGCTGTCCACCTCCCACTACGCCGTAGATGCTTATCGTACCCGGTTTACCACCTCCACCCTGTACGCATTCATCGAACATCCTTGCCAAGTCTGCGTGCGGTGTAATTCGTGGATAAGGATAAGGATTTGAATCGATCTCTGTGGATTTGATCGTCTTCCCTGTCTGGGTAACAGCAGTTTCATTGGTTCCGAATGTTTCTTCACGCTCGGACTGTGCTTCATTGGTGGCGGATGGTCCTGCTGTAAGTGGAGGAGGCTCTGGATTCCTAAAAGACAGCTGATCAAAACACCTAAGCATGGCTCGCCTATCATACGCGGGGTTACTCTACTTGGGGCGATTTTAAGATCGTGTCTATCGACAAATGCCCCCATCCCTCTGGCGGCGTATTAGGCAAAGGCGAACTGCCACCTTCCTCCTCTAATTCAGTGAACAAATCTTGCAAGTCGGGCTGCTTATCTTCGTCCATTTCTGCTAGGGATGGTCCAATGAGGATGAGATTCGTAACGCTGCGATGCGACTAGATATTATGGTGCTTGTTGATGGTGAAGCTCATCTCGACCGATCAATGGGAAGGAAGGCATATCTCTCATCATACTTGACAACTGAAAACACTCGAGGTGGAATCGAGCATAGTAAGGTCCAGCGAGAGCACTGAGCGCGACCAAAGAAGTGTTCAGCAGGTAGGAGCAGATAACCATTGCAAATTCAAGTTGAGTCCAGCTTCTTGAGCATTGATGGGTATGCACAAAATCTTGGAAACCACGATACAACTCAACAACCAAACTCTTTTCATGTCGCCTTTCCGTCAACTGTTGCTCCACCAGCATCGATATGGCATCCTGCATACACTCTCGACTCCTGAAGATAGACTCGAGGTGTTGGAGCACTACCTGTGCTTAAATCACTGTAACCTTCTAGATTTGACATCTCTGTAAGGCAGAAGCGGGCGGTATCAACTTAGCCTCTTGGTGATCTCAGCTTGGTGAGGGGGTTCATTTCTATCAAATCAGCTCCTCGACTCCGGATGTCAAGATGTTGCATGCAGAAGGATGAAACTATTTAGAAGTTGTGGCGTCACAGTGGGTGCAGCAATTGATGACACGTGCTGAGATATTCAGGAGCGGACTCAGAAATTTACATCCTAAATAGCGCGCGTTCCTGGAAATACAGCATTGAAGATCTCAGCACGTGCTATCAATTGCTGCACTTACTGTGGCGTGTTTGCCCACGCGAATCCCTGCAACCCAATTCAAGCCTGTTCTGGCGAGCTGACATAAATTCACCTCCTTTCGATGTCTATTTTCAGTCGTCACCTGTCTCCGTCTGTATCTTACCGTTGGAGCGTTGACACCGTTGCTTCAGTATCCAATCTCTCGAGCATGTCGTGCTGGAAGCGGCTATCCTTGAAATTGGGGAAATTATTCGTTTTTGTACTCAAATCACAACAACGATTTGAATGACATCTCCTTCCAACCAAATTGTGACTGAGAACCCATCAAGAGCCCACCTGCCATTTATTGGCAACTGCTTTGAATTGGGAAAGAAGATGCAATCAACGTCACCTGCGACTCCTGCACGGCACAGGCCATTCCAGTCCTCATTCGCCAGACAAGGATTCCATGAACAATTTTGACGCCCGAAAACTTGGGGGAATCACGGGGACATCGGGAACTGGCTCATGCGAACTTCGGTGGGCATCATTGCAGATGATGAATTTGTGTCGCACAACTCCTTATTGCCTCAGTAGGAGTTATTCGTGGTTCTGAAGGTGATTCGATTACTTTAAGAGCTTGGAAAAAACTGAAATAGAGATGTCTTCCGAGTCGATTACTACAGAGAGACTGGTTCTGCGCCCTTTGAAAGTCGAAGATGCTCAGGAGATATTGGCTATCAATGCATTCAAGGAAGTTCGAGAACAGCTGTGCGTATCTTCGTTAGGTCTGATAATTATCCGATGAATCTAACAATGCTGTAGACTTCAAAGCTCTCTCACATCACTGGAGCAAGCATTCGAATGGATCAAAAGCGTGACAAGTAGCTCCAAAAGCCTGATTTACAGCATATCCCTCCCTGGAAATCCTCAAATTATCGGACTTGTAGGCCTCAACGCATCGGGCCGTCTATTATATTATCTCCACCCATCAGCCTGGGGTAAAGATTACGCTACGGAAGCAGTCCTCACATTCCAAAAAGTGCTCTTCGAAAAGCAGCCCGAGAGGTCTATTCTTGTTGCCGGTGTTCATGATGGTAACGAAGCGAGTCTGAAAATTATCAAGAAAGCTGGGTTCAAAGAAACGAAAGATTGGAGGGGTGATCATCCTGTCGGGAGGAGAATGAGTAGTGTGGAGACTACAGGATTGAGAAGCGCAGTCAGGGAGTTGGCGCAGTCGGGTTTGCAAAGCAAGAGCCCCATTGCTGATGAGATTGCTGCGGAGGAGAGCAAATTTACGTGGTATCGGTATGAGAAGCCTAGGGAGACGGTGGACGAATAACAGGTTTTATCCCATATTTCGAAGTGAGCCTGTTTCCAAAATATTGCTGGGAGCTTTCAATACCATATTTTTGTTTCAATATCTTTCGATTAGCTTACGATCTGTATGGCTTCTGGTGCGACAGCAGATGTGATGCATGATGAGAATTGTAATCCTGTAATTCATGTTCAACGATGGAACTAACAACCAGGGTGCAGAGCTAGCTCCTCACCATAAACAACTTGGGATTATCGAAAAGACGCAGTAATAAGTTCCGAAGATTATTGAAAAAACAAAAGACTGCCGTTACTCTACTTCCATGCCGTTCCCAGTAGTATATCACTAGATGGCCGCATCAGTACTCCCAGAACCGTCCCAATTGCCTTGCTCCATCTTCTGGACTTTCACTCTATTTGTCAGGGACAGCTACACCGGAATGACCCTCTACGGCTTGGCCAGTTCCATATACGTAGAACTCTTTGCGTTGGAAGTCACCGGCCTTGTAGATTTTGAGGCCCCTACACAACCCTTCCTCCACCCACTGCGTCAACTTGTCCCCCGAGATTTCTCCTTCCTGCCAAAACATGCTCACTTCTTGAAGTTCCTTCTCGAAGTAGCTTGTGTAGCCCGTAGCGCTTGGATCGCCGATGCAAGTGATAGCCGTGTCACAATCACTGTAGATTCCGCACATGAAGACGATGGTGGCGGGGGGTAGGATTCGATTCGAACTCCAAATCCAGTCGGTTTTGTCAATTGCGGCGCCGGGCTCGAAAAAGATCTTCATTATGCGTGCCGCGACTTCTTCGGGGTTGTCAGTGATGGCGGTCTTTGTAAGGCCTTGCCACCACTTGTATTGGACGGCAGTCTCGATCTTGTACGGCATCTTGGACGGTGATGGTATAGATTCGGTAGGTGTTTGGTTATATAAGTTGCAAGTGCTGCTGGAAGGGGCTTTTGAAGTGTATGCACAGAGCTCGAGACTTTGCGGTGAGAATGGACGTTGTGGTCGATTTTATGATGATTTGGAGCTGATTGATAGGCGTGATAATCAAGGTTTGTCGGTCAGAGAGAATTGGGCAGTTGATGATGTTGGAAGTCGTTGTTGTTATTGTTGCATTGAAGAAGAAATTTTTGCAAGGCAATGCACCTAGTACTTCAGCAAAAGGTCCACCGCAATTATGCGAGGAAACCCACTCAAGTGAATGTTGCCGCCGAAGCTTCCGGATCTGGAAAGTGGTCGCAGCCATGACCATGACCTCCATCTCAGGAGAGCGAGTGTTAAGTCCCACTTCGGTAGATTCATAGCTTCCCGCGTTGAGTAAGGCGGATGCTGGTAGGAGCTGAAAGAGGTCATCGAATGCTTGCGATTACATATCCTGCGTAGGCCATGCAATGGCCGATGTAGGAGCAATTACTAGAGGTATATTAGGAAGCTACGAGATAGCATCCTTCATATACGAGGGGTGCTTGTGAAGTTAGTAGTGTTTGGTCCCATCAGCTGTTCAAAGCCTCTGGCACGCATACACAAGATTGACAATCTGTAAAGGGCAACCGCGATGTCACACCTCCATATGTTGGTCAGCCAAGCATGTAGACGGAGTTTGAAGGCGGTCCGCGAGCTGCTCCGAGTCTCTTGAAGCCACTTCCAGGTCCGTAAAGACATATGAGTAAGCATTGCCGTGTGATGTTGGAAATGATATACAGCGTGTGAAAGGAACATGCAGAACTTCGCTTGCTATGGATTCCCCATAGAAGAAGCTCCATCTCTAGAAGAAGCTCCGTCTCGTTCTCGCTCCTGACCTCCGTCCATGAAGTTCTCGATTCCAAAGCAATGCCCCTTCAATTCTTATTTCATTGCAAGCCTCCTTTGGGGTTTCTCTTTTCTCCCATAATCGACAGCCAAATATTTCTCTAACGCACCCCGTGACGACCAATGCTTTGGTGGTGGTTGTCACGCTTGACCAAAAGCCCCCTCCTGCTATCTCCATCGCTCTCCTGCTCTTCATCCAACAAGAGAATGATCACCGCCTCAAGATCCGGAGTCGTCACCACGATACTGCGCACCCTAGCCACAGCACCCTCATACGCTCAATTCTCTTCCTTCGGACTTAAGCTTCGCCGCTCCTTACCAAAGTTCGTGTTTTTCAGAGTTCCTCGCGAATGAATCATCACGGCTTGAAAAGCCTCTTTCGTACCAGGTGCATCCTCAATTCAACGTATCGAACCTCCAGTCCCGCATAGCGGCTAGATGCTTCGATGGCTTCACCATCTCACCGCGGCGAGTATAAGGATTACGACACTACGAGATTACTAGGCGCTGGCAAATAGGAACGATCGCTGGGGAACATCTTTGATAATCGGAAGAGGATCGATGCGTCGCCGGAAGTAGTACCACTGCATGATTCTTGTTGGCGTCACTACCTTTGCCCGAATGGTCCACGTACTAATTGGATATATCTCATCGGCCGCGGCGCCGAGAAGACGTCCAACTGGACAACGAATTTGTCGTCTGCATTTCGTCTCCACTTATCATAGCGAGTCGCATTCGTACTGTTCACCCCTGACAGCGGAGAAGACGCTTGGAAGAACAGAGATGCGGATATTAATCTCACCATACCACCTTCGTTACGCCCCAAACCCAGGGCTTAGAGACACAGAAAGGAGGATTCGAGGGAGGAAGATGAGACGAATGCGACACACAACAAGAGCTTGGATTTTGTGGCACAGCGATGGTCCATATGGTTCCGCTCCCAAGGACGGCACCATGAGATGTCTACTCTCGAAGTGTAGACTGAATTCTGCCCGCGTGTTATTTTCAATCCCTTCCTTTTCACAAATCGTTGGGGTTTTCCTCGGTCTCCCTGCTATGGGCGAACGATCTATCAGTTTATCCTGTCATCTCGAAGCTGCACCGGAATCTGTCCATGTCGAGAAAACTCAGTCTATTTTGATCGTTCGCCTTGAAACTCATATCTTTTGCGTTTAGTAATTGGAAATACACTAATTAATGATAGCGATTGTTGTTCAGTGGAACGCTAGGCTTACCTATTCGTACTTGACAGAATACAAGATCGAGAGCAAGATAGATCCGTTAAAACTCCAGTAGATTATCGCATCTTCTCAGCACAGTCGGTCAAATCATTATCTTGGGCGCTCGCTTGCGGACCATCAGACGTAATACGATCCGTAACAGCGCGCATTTTGCTCTAACATGGATGTATGCAACCGCACACGGAACTCATGTTTGGGCGCCATCTCTTCTCGGTTCGAGGAGACTTAGGACACTGGAGATTGTCTCTGATTCGTACAGAGGCCAAGGTACGACCACTCGAGGCCAGGAATGGCAGACTCGTCCTATGAACAACAGGGCCTGGATCACCGCACCATAAAGGATACAGCAATCGCAAAGCTCTCGATGTTCAGGAACTGTCCGTCATGCCATTGTTTGAGCCTAAGAATGTCCAGGTCCAAATTCCTATATGGCTTATGTCCCGGTCCGCTTGCGTAGCCATAAAGCTTAGTGCGTCCCACCTAAGGACTTCCGCATCTCCAAGCTCTTCAGTCTCTCCCTGCCAACAGTTTAGACTCCCTCTTCTTTGTCTAGAAGAGACTTTTGTGCGTCAAAGGTGGCCTCTTGATGTCCGGAGAGGAGTATGAGCAGCTGGAATTGTGGTCCATCGACAGCTTCAGGGCAGGATGCGGGGGCAGTAGCTCGAGACTGTCTTGTAGCTATTGCAGTCGCCATTTAATTCCATATCTTGCAATGGTCCTTCAGACGTTGTATGCTTCCCATGACCTTGATGACCGGCGGCCATATCTGCTGTCCGGAACGAGGGAAGTGATCGCCGGCGGCTGTATCGAATTTTCGGAGAACACGGTCCGGTGGAACTTTCTTCGAGGGCTATAGTACTACATGACATGCTCCCAACTCTCTACATTACCCAAGCGATAAGATGTTGGTGCTTTGCGCAGACAGTTGAGGATGTGGTACGCTTACGTTGAAGGAGTAAACTTCTAGAATCTTGGCTGATGTTGGCTTTCTGGGGGGCTGGGACAACAAGTCACGAACGCGCTCATCAAACTCTTCTCACTTTCTAGTAGAGTAT
Source organism: Tothia fuscella (assembly GCA_010583015.1). Lineage (NCBI taxonomy): Eukaryota > Fungi > Ascomycota > Dothideomycetes > Venturiales > Cylindrosympodiaceae > Tothia > Tothia fuscella. Next base: position 52,616 of record MU007116.1, read on the forward strand.
CACACACCAGGAGCCTGTGGAGAGGGAGCACTGGAATTGATTCTTTGTCAAAGTAATTCTTGAAGCTGTTAATGATGATGATGCATTATCTGCTGTGTGGAGCTCCATGCTTCAAAAGCATGGCAATAGTCTATCCAAGAATAGCTTAAAGGAACATAATATCACAAGGACATTTCACAGCGTCAGTCCAGTAGACCGGTAGTCCAGAGCAGGATAATGGATAGCATGGACAACTAATCCATTCTGTATAAGTGGCTATTGTGTAATGCTGCCGTCCTTTGGATACCCGGATACCATGTTCTCAGTCACACCTTCCCTATGGTTTCCAGTCTGGTACCCGGAGAGCTTCATGCCAGAGAGAGAGAGATATCGTGGACTGTAGGGTGGGATGTAGTTCAGTCCAGGTCTGATGAAGCGAGAGCAGCTCGATAATCAATGGGTAAAATTCCTATAGCCATGGTTCCCCTAGGAGTTCTAAGTCTGGTGGTTCTGTCTCCCTAAAGGCAGTTCTCCATACACCCCCTTCATGTTCCATACCCATCTCTGTGCAGTGCATATCCTTTCATCCTTAGCTTCTTTATCTCATATCATTCACCTACTTCCTTCACAGGCCTACACGGTACAAGAAAGCTGGCAACCCAGCTGGTGGGTGGTCACCACTACAACGGGAAGGCGTCACAGTCACTCGCACGGCTAGCGTCCCTTCTCCTTCAGGTCATCATGCCTCCGTAGCAACCCGCACTAGCCTCATCGCCGTCCTTAAATACTGCCCCTCGAGCTTCTTCTCTCAACCTTTTTCATCATCACAACAACAAACTTCGCCACCACTTCCTCTTCTTCCAGCATCTTCTGCCTTTGATCAAGGCCCTCATCTTCACATCTCGCACACGCTCTGCAAACTACAAGCCTTCTCGGCTCTATCGCTCGCCTTCTTCGCGCAGCTCCATCCTCAAAGTAAGTCTTAGATCCATCATGAACATCATGCAAACCTCATGCAATTGAGCGGATGCAAACTCTTCACAATCCTTTCATCAAACACATCCACCTCCCTTTCCTCGACTCTCATCTGCTGCCGCTACCTCCTCAGATTCAATTGAAAGCGTCGGCAAACTACGCTTGCCTGCATTTCCCCGCCCTTTCAACATCACAACCTTCATCATCACCTCTTTGATCATTACTACCTCCATCATCATCATCACGGTTTGATATCAAACATCAACGCCGGGTGGTGCATCACGCATTATCTACTCTCGAGCCTCTTCGTTTCACTCACCTCGATTTCTGGCTAACAAACATTTCAGAGAAACGCTTCAAAAGTTTCGCAATGGCTGGCGCTCAGAAGAACCGCCACCAGGAGCAGCCGCAAACTGGCTCATCCTCCGGTGGCGCTCGCTCTACTGACACTCGCACTCGCACTTCTGATCGCAGCACTCCAAACTCGGCCAATTATCCAGGCCGCTATGACGGTCCCAAGGATGCTCCATCACGTCAGGTCAATAATGTTGATATTCGTCTTCTCGAGCTCAGCTTCGGGATGATGAACATCGCTCGCGGAAATGTAAGTCCTCTTTTTCCCATTACTTCATCACCAAACCTTCCTCTTCTCCTATCTCCGATATTTCTACGTTATCTTTTCATACATCTACTTCAGCATACATATCCTTCATCATCATACAACTTCTTCATCATACATCTCCTTCATCACCATACATTCCATCATCACCATCTGCCCCTATCCGTGTCCGCCCTTCCTTTCCCTTCCCTTTCCACCTCCACCCCTTTCGTCTCTACCCGCAAGGTACCATGTCACTGGCATCCGCTGCATCATGCGTGCCTTCCATGCGGCTCTGCCGTCCGATATCGCGGCTATTGTGCGGGCGGCCTCACAAAAAAACTACTATAAGAGTAGAGCCTCTAGTCCTCCAATCTCATCCTTCTCTCCACCAACACCATCCGATCTCCCACATCCTTGAGCTCGTGCCTCTGCCTCTAACTCTATTATCACTATTATCTTTCCTCCCTCAAGCCCTTACATTTATCCCATTCTTCCCCCCATTCTTATCATCACATTCATACCCCACTTACATATCTTCAAACCCCAACCACTCGTCTACAATGGACATCCAAGAAAAATGGAAGCATTTTGACTTACTTGATGCTAAATCACGAAAGGCGTCTCCTATCCAGAACCTCCCACCGCGCCCCAGCAAATCCAACTCCCTTGGTAAAGAAGTCAACATCCGCCTCAACACCTTCCACGTCCTTGAATATCCATCCAAGCCAGTCCACCAGTACGACGTCACCGTTTTTGGCCAATCTGACATCAAGCGCATGGTCATTGAGAAGGTCTGGAAGAGCAAGGCTGTCCAGGATAAACTTGACCGTAGCTGGATCTTTGATGGAAACAAGCTTGCCTGGTAAGTTCTATCCTCCCTACTCCAAGCTCATCGGTTTCTCTTTCTCGACTAACTCTCAACAGGTCGTTGAACCGACTTCCAAACGACCAAATCGTCATCAATGTCGATTTGGACATGGAGGAGGGCCGCCAGCGCTCTAGCGGCAGAAATACTTTCAAGATCGCCATCAAGTTCGTTGGTGACATCGATTTCTCAACACTTCGCGGTTACCTCACTGGTAAATGCGCTTTTGATGTCTCTATCCTCGAGACCATGTCCTTCCTTGACCACTTGCTTCGTGAGGCGCCCAGCCGCAAGTACACCCAGATCAAGAAGTCCTTCTTCGCCCGTGGTCAGAATCGCTTCTCCCTTGGTGGTGGTGTTGAGGCCTTCAAGGGTGTTTTCGCCTCTGCTCGCCTTGTGCACTCCGGCATGAGCACTGGTCCTTGCCTCTCCATCAATGTTGATGTCGCTAACGGTACCTTCTTTACGGAGATGGACTTGATCGACATGATTCGCGAGCTCACTCGTTGCCGCACTAGGTAGGTTCCATTCCCATTCAGTGATCTACTTCCATGCTAACTACTTCGCTACTAGGGAGGATGTTATCACCGCCTTCCAGCGTGCCAAACAGGGTGACTGGCACAAGTCTCCCATGTACAAGGCTCTCAAAGCTTTGACTCATGTGACCGTTCACAAGAAGACGATGCCCCCAGTCAATGGTGTTTTCAAGGAGTTCAAGATTCATCGATTCCAGAACAAGGATGCCTACGAGCGCACCTTCAACCTTCAAACTCGCGATGCCAACGGGGAAGTCACTTCTTCGATAACCACCACCATTGCTGAGTATTTCCGCAACCGGTGGGGCATCAACTGTGCTCGTGGCCTTCCTCTCGTCGAACTCACCAAGAAGGGCGAGCTTGTCCCTGTTGAGGCTCTTCACATTCCACAGAACCAGCGGTACAAGGTCAAGCTTGATGATAAGCAGACGTCTCAGGTAAGTCTTTGCATTGCATTCCATCGCCTTCTTACCACTCCCGCTAATCCTACTGTAGATGATCAAGTTTGCCGTCACCCTTCCTGATGAGCGCTGGGCAGCTGTCAACCATGGTGTTGCTATGCTCGACTGGCAGACCGACCCATACCTCAAGAATTACGGCTTGAAGATTAGCCCTAATCCAGCAGAAGTCAAGGGCCGCATCCTTCCCACTCCTGAACCAACATTTGCGTAAGTCTCCAGCTCTTTTCATTCCTGCTTCACTTTTCAAAGCTGACCCCTTCACAGTGTTGGCAAGATCGATGCTCGCACCGCCTCGACCGGTCGCTGGCGCATCGATGGCAAGAAGTTCTTGACCAACAACACTCGTCCTCTGAAATCTTGGGGCGTTGCTATTGTTAATAGTGGTCGTGGAGCTTGTATTAACCAGGGCCAGGCCGAGAACTTCTTCACTCAATTCTGCAAGATTTATCGCACACATGGTGGTCAGATCGAGGGTATGCCTCACATGCAGGTAGTCAACTTGGTTCGTGGTGGTGAGATGATCACTGATATTTGGAACTCCACGGGCAATAGTCAGTCACTTCTCCCCCGTTTCCTTTCCCCCAGCAGTACTAAACCATTTTCAGAATTCCAAGCCAAGCCCCAGATCATTTTCTTCGTCGTGCCAGATCGCAATGCCGAGGCCTACATGCGCATCAAGAAGTCTTGTGAATGCCGATACGGTGTCGTCTCTCAGGTCATGCAGTCTGCGCATGTTCAGAAAGCTCAAGATCAGTACATCTCCAATGTCTGTATGAAAGTGAACGCCAAGCTTGGTGGCACCACTTCCATGGCTGTCGGTTGCTTGCCTAAGGTTGACAAGACATTCGCTACTGTTCCTACAATGATTATTGGCGCCGATGTCTCTCATGCTGCTCCTGGTGTTATGGATCAAGGCTCTATGGCTGCTATTACCTGCTCTATGGACGCTAAGTTCACCAAGTACAATGCTCTCTGCGACACCAACGGCAACCGCGTCGAGATTATTTCTACTCAGAACATCCAGCGTCTTCTTAAAAAGATGGTTGAGCAATGGATGAACAACTTCCGCGGCCGCGTTCCTGATCGTGTCATCTACTATCGCGATGGTGTCTCTGCTGGCCAATATGCTCATGTCTTGGATCAAGAGGTTGCTGATATGAAGGGTATGTCGTTCTTTCTTTCTACTAGATCTATTTTCGAACCAGCACTAACTTTGTACTAGCCATGTTCCGTGTCATTAATCCTGCTGCCCAACCCAAGTTCACAGTCATTATTTGTGCCAAGCGTCACCACATTCGCTTCTTCCCACAGCAGGGTGATCGTAACAAGAACCCTCTTCCAGGTACCTTGGTTGAGACGGGTTGCACTCATCCCTTTGAGTTCGATTTTTACTTGGCAGCCCACTCAGCCATTAAGGGTACCGCTCGTCCTGTCCACTACCACGTCATCCTCAACGAGTGTGGCTTCTCCTCTGAGCTCATCCAGCAGTTGACCTTCGAGCACTGCTTCCAATATGCTCGCTCGACTACTCCGGTCTCCATGTTCCCTGCTGTGTACTACGCTCACTTGGCCTCCAACCGCGCCAAGGCACATGACAACAAGCCCGCTGTTTCTTCCGGTAAGAAGGAGACTGCTGAGCGTCGCGACCGTGAGCAGCAAGGTGGTAGCACCGCCTTGAGCACTTCCGACAAGGACATCGCCGAGATTCCACCATTAATGCCAATGAACAACTCTCTCGGCATCGAGAACACCATGTGGTACATCTAAGTTACTTAATGCAGCCTTTGGTCATTCTGCATCTTGTAGCTTGGTCTAGCTCAAGGGTAATCAGTACATGGCTCGATCTTCTCCCCTCTGAATTGTTTCCTTTCTACAATTCACAACCCTCTTCTCCAAAAAAATCCATTTCATCCATTTGCACGACGGCCTAATGAGTTGAGCCTGGTCTATGACCCGCTCTCCCCCCCCGATGGTGTATGCTGCGAGGTGAAGCCTGTTCTTAATTGATCTGGACATGCACTCATGACCACGCCTCTCCTATCTGGTTGCCCAGGATTCCCCCATGTTTTTGCGTTTTCTATATCTTCTTCCCTTTGCTCTGGTGGATCTCCTCTGCTTTGTTGATGCTGGTCTTTCTGATCTCTTTAATGATCTAGGAGGACTAAGATCAACTCTTTCTTCAATTTGGTGGCGAGGAAATAAGGGTGACTAGGTATATATAAAATGGAGCTAATGGTCGCTTCCATTGATGGTGTTTCTTCTGATGTGATATGATGTCGGTGAGAATGCTAACGACTAACCACTACAGCTTGAATAGCGATCTTCTTGATACGCCTTCTTGCCTTCAAACTTGAATATTCCATCGACTCCGAGTTCAGGCTCTTTAAGTAAGTGCCGTTGTTGTCTCACTCACTCCCTCCCCCAGGCTCCTACTAACGATTAAAGAGCATCGTGATAGCCAACAATTTTTACAAAGGCTACAATCTCGAATCCCGACATAACACGGCACAGCACCAGTACCAGGATCATAAAACAACTTCTTCACGTCCGAAGTATCTCCCGCCTCCATTCTGAAGATTCGTCAGCATCTTCTAATCTCGAAAATATGCGACCGCAATCGTTGCAATTGCTGCCACCACAGTATGATCAAAACATGACTCCAGCCCATGCTGGCCTTCAAAGAAAACACCATGCGGAGCTTCACCTATTGAGACCACTCACTGGTACTTCTCTCGACATATGAGACCAGGGAAGGTACCTTCAGTAACTTCACTGACAGCTCACAGCTCGGACACTCGCCATATGCAATACCATCGCATCACCACAATCTTCTTAACACTTGTACCTCACCACCGATACCAGAAGCCCAAGAAGAGGGAGCGGCGCTTCTCCATCACTACTATCTCTCACCTCTCCTACGTCTCCTCCTCACATCGCCACTCCACCTCGTTCCTCCGCTTCTACTCTTCACTCCCCAATTCGTCCTCCGCCACGAATGCCTATATATTTTACAAGCCACTACATAAAGAGGGAGCAATGGGTTGGAGGCATTTTCAAAAGCACACTGTTGGTGGTTCAGAATACAGTCATATCTAATGTAGCTGAGAAGGTGTTCTAGCTGGATCATGGAGATGAATGACACAGGATATATGACAACTGGCTTGGAAGAGGAGCGTTCTAAGATAACGATAACATGGATTTGATTGAACAAGCACGCGTATGAAGGCACAAGGGCCATTTGCTGTGCTGCTGGATACCACGAGAGGGTTGATTTATTAGAGAACAAAAGAACAACAGAACAGCGGACATATAAGGCAATGGGATGTGTCGGAGCTGGAGATGGAATGAAACTTGCATGCATTGCAGGATGCTGTCAGGAAGCGGTGGTCCACGAACCGGCATGCTTCTGTCAGTGGGTTTGACCCGTACAAGAGGTGGAACCCTTGGACTGTGAGAAAAAAGAAAAGCATTTTCGTAGTGATGTCTGTTTAACAAATGTCTATCCCTATGCAATAATTTTTTCCTGAATTGGATTGGGGGCTTGCTTCCTCAATTAGCGATACAAAGTGATACCCCTGATCGTTGGTCAAGCGCTGAAACTACTTCAGATGCCATCAAAGTCACGATATCTCTATCCCTACCCCGGACTACAAACTGTGAATGGTATTACCATTATCCTTTTTCTCAACTATTGTATTCAACCTTTGATCGATCAATCGACAAGAGCTGCAGTGATACAAGTTAAGAATTAAGCTCGTTCTTCTCATTCCAAACTCCGTAGTCTCTTCTGTGGTGCGGAAGACACATGCTGAGATGATGCCTATTCCGGATGCGAATGCTCAGCTGCGAATCGGAAGTCCTCAAAACCTCGGAGCCTGGTTTGGAGCCAGCGAGTAGCCTTTCAGACTAAAGATTGACTCCGAGAAATTGACTGATGGTTCTTGCAAGACTAAAAAGAAAGCATTCGGGGATTTTGACTCAAGCCACATACAACGCTTGGACCGCATCTCCCAAACAGGAAACGCGGAGACAAAACCTCGATCTCAACAGCAACGTCTGCAAGGTTCAAAACCCCTGTCTGCCACCGCGTTTCTTCATTGGAAAGGCCTTCTCTCTCATCATTCAGTAGTGGAAAATCTCTTCAAATTCTTTCTCACATAGGCAACGCGCTTCTCAACTCCGCTCGCTTACCATGCACCGCCTCGACGCCTCACCTCACAAAGCCAGCCTTGAGCAAAACTTATGATGTGCAAGTGTCCCCGATCTCGTTGCGCCACATCTTCTGTTTGGACACCGGTGTGATTTATTGACATGAAGTTATCGAATGCCCATTGCTGGCTGCCTGGAGCACTGCCACCTCCGCTTTAAAGGAGGATAAGAATGAAATACAAGTAGCCTGGTTTCCCCATCTTTATTTTGACTTCATTAGGCCTTTTCTCTGGGCTTTACATTCTCTCTTGCTTGATTTTCCGTTCCTGATTACCCATCCATCCTTATCAGCCTGATTCCCTACTCCCCACTCCTCATCCCATTTCTGCCATCAATAATCAATCCCCACGCAGCCAAAATGAGAATGCCCAGTATGCCCAATATGGGCGACCTCGGAGAAAGCATCGGCGACAAAGCTCGCACATGGAAAGAGAAGTTTTCGTCCATTAGTGAGAAGAATATCGATGACTTCTACTCGGATCTTTCTATCGATGATGATGACCCCAAAAAGCCAACGCCAGTTCCCAAGGATCCAACGTTCGGGGTCGATGCTGTGCTCAAAACCTTATATGAAGGCAAGAATAGCAATGCGAATTATTTTGATTGGGTTGAGACACCACCGAAGCAGATGAGCAAGAAGGTTTGTAAAATCTCACTCACTTTAGAATCAACCGTTTAAACTAGAGCATTACATTTTGGAAATCGAATATGTCTCCAAACAGACAAGAGCTTACCCATTCAATTCGCCTTGATGAATCGTATATACTTACCACGTGAGGATATTTAGGCTGCACTGAAGCAAGATCGAGTTGCGATCAAGGTCTACAAGACGAAAGATATGGAAAAGGTAAGGCATCTAGCCATTCTAAGTGATTGAGCTCGCTAATTCGTTATTAGCCTGTCGTGGGTGGAAGCTTTGCACTCAAGTTCCATATGCTTGAGATTCAGAGCCCAGTACTCGTCTCTGCATTGAAAGATATTGTCAAAAAGGAAGATGTCCATCTCGAAGCTACAGAAACAGCCACCTTCAAGCATCCCTTTCGTCCACTCTGGTTCTGCACGGAGCAAATACTGGCACTCCAGAAAACCACTGCCGAAGGGACCACTCTCCGTATCCACCTCAATCTGCTTGTTCAGCTTTTGGGTCAGATCTTCGGTGGGATGAGACAACACCTCAAGCATCTCCAGACATCAGGATTAGCGTCTTTCAAACTTCTTTGGACCTACTACCCCAAGGATTCCATCATATACAGCCCTGATAAGGATTGTGAAAGGCTCTATAAGGTGGTAGATACGGAGATCAAGGTGTGCAAAGGGAACCCTGTGCTCTTCATAAACGTGAAGGAGATCTCCTTTGATGGTGACTCTTTCATCTGGAAGCAGGATGTGCTAGCAATTCCTTCTTTTGAAGGCAATCGACCTATTACTGAACTGGAGCATTATCCGCTTTCGCTGCATCCTGACCCCGAGGACGTGAAGACCAGATTGATCGCACGAGGTAAAAAGGTCTTGGACTATCAAGGTTTGACCTATTGCGGGTACAGCGGTCTCGGCATCTTTAATGACGACACTCTGGATATCCATGATGAAAAACACAATGTAAGCATGTAATACCTTTCTTTACGGACGCACTTAACGCTTCCAGGTCTCCGGTCGCATACTCATCGACACCTACGGTTACCAAAAGCACCACCTTGCTCTCAAACGTCGCGATGGGAAGGACCAGGAATCAAAGAATGCCAAGCTCCTGAAGGAAACCATTGCTGCAGAGAATGCGAATGCGATATTAATGGGCTTAATGCCTCCACCACCTCCTCCCATGCCTGGTGTGAATATCTCGAGCACAGGCAATACGTCCGCTGCAAAGGAGAAGCCTGATGATATGTATATAAAAAGATTGAGTGACGAGGATATGAAGAAGAACAAGGATGAAATGCTGGCAAGGAAGGATGATTTGATTTACTTGAGTCCCATGTTGGTTGGGTATGCTCTCAAGAATAAGCTGTGGTGTAAGTAGTTGCCCACTTGACTTGAGAACATAATGGCCCTGGACCGCTATCGAATGCGCCGAGCCGGACTAACATTCCACCATAGTATCGTTCTACGTTGATGACATCGAACCAATGCAGTGGAATGACGAGGCCTACGACCATCTCGTCTACCCAGAAGAACAAAAGGACCTGGTCCTCTCCTTTGTGGAAAACCACAAACGCACGCGTACTGTGACCGACGACGTAATCATGGGCAAAGGCCAAGGACTAATACTCCTCCTCTCCGGTCCCCCAGGCACCGGCAAAACCCTCACTGCCGAAGCCGTCGCCGACAAGACTAGACGACCGCTGTATTATCTCCAAGCTGAAGATCTCGGTATCAACGCTGCTGTGCTCGGAAGTAAAATCAAGAAGGTCTTTGAAATGGCTACGGAATGGGATGCTGTTATTCTGCTTGATGAAGCGGATGTTTTCATGGCGGAAAGAAATCCCAATGACATTGCAAGGAATGAGCTTGTCTCTATTTTTCTCCGAGAGATTGAGTATTTCCGCGGGATCATCTTCTTAACCACAAATCTCTACGACACCATTGATACCGCATTCCGTTCTCGCGTCAACATCCATTTACTCTTCAACCCACTTCCGCCGGCATCGAGGCTCGTCCTTTGGAAGAAGTTTCTGGATAGGATACCGCAAAAGCAAGGCCAGACGAGAGATCTGGTTGATGAGGATTTCGAGGAGTTGAGTAAGTGGGACTTGAATGGCAGAGAAATTAAGAATGCTATCAAGACGGTGAAGAGTTGGTGTGATTGCAAGGGATATGATCTCAATCTTTTGAGGTTGGAAAGTGGAATTAAGGTCACTGCGCCACAGGCTAAGAAGAGGGAGTCAGGCAATTCGTCTCTCTACGATTAAGGGAATGAAAGTTACTCTCTAAGTTCCTCTCAAACTAGACTCTCAATTCGCCCAGCCCCTGTCATTTCTGTCTTGTAACGTCCTCAACCTCGACACGGCCATAAGCTGTATATCCACCAAGCTCGTTGAGTAGTTAGGCGGATAGGTCGCCGGTATCATTGCATATACTGCAAGGCTTCGAGTGAGACTCATACGTCTTCACAACTCAAAGCAAACAAACAGTACAAATATAATCCCTCACGGAATTCAACCTGAGTACAGTACTCGATGGTTGGATCCAAAATATCTTTGGCGATTATGATATGAAGACTGAAGAGCTCTTATACAGGAAGTGACGTTGTTAGTAATGGTGATAATCCTGCTGTCTCAAGAGTTTTTTCCTGATTGGGCGTCCCGTTGCTCCGACAACGCCATGCCATCGAGGCCACCTCAAAAAGCAACACCAAAAATTCCGCCGGCTTTGCGACAATGCCCGATCAAAGTGGAGATCTGTTTTCCATGTCTTCATATCTAAGTCTCATAATTGTGGCATAATATCCATGACCACATCAAACAGCAGTCAAAATCTTGTAACAACCACGACTACGACAATTTAGGAAGCTTTTTCAGCAGGGCAAGGCACAAAAAGTATGCGTTTTACTGTGTGATGTTAGGATTAAAAAAACGAAACTAACATTAGTTGCTTGACGGGAACCTGGAAGATTCCAGGTTGTGTGTTTTCACTTTCACAGCCTATCACGGGGCATAGTATAAAAAACTGCGTCGCGCCTTCAATAAATCGCGTTCGTGTTCAAACACCACCTGCATCTTCTGCAATGCAGCGCTACGTAGACGGAACACCATGTCCCCCATACTACCAAGGATATCAACATCAGCCTCAAGCTCAACCTCACTACGATTACAACAACCCATATCAAACACAACATAACACACATCCACATCCACATCCACATCCACATCCACATCCACATCCACATCCACATCCACATTCCTACGCGCAAGCATACAACCACCTTCCTACCATGTATGAAAACACCGCCGACATACAATACACAACAGAGTTACAGGCAGAAGTAAGAAAAGCAAAACCTCGACGACGTACGTTACTGGCTCCTAGTAAAAATAAATCGATTGCTATTCACGAAGATACGACAACCACGCTTTCGCGACCACAAGACTCGAATTCTTCTGTATTGATGGACAGGAGTCAGAGTAAACGACAGAGCTTGGTGGGTGCTCAGCCTAGGCGGAGACGCGTTTCTTCCATTTTGGCGGACAGATTGGCTGCGAGCGAGACTCAACCGCCCTGCAAGGCTGGTGAAGGCACAGCGGGCGATGCAACACACAGTGTGTTGAAGAAGGAGGCAAGGAGACGAACCATCTACATTCCAGACGATACCACCGTTGTGACGATTCACCCAGGGGCAAGCACAGCACTCGAAAAGAATCTCGGCCGACGACAGCGCTCTCCAGACATTGGCTTCGACCTCGTCACGCTGTCCGAAGAAGAAAATGAGGAGCCATTGAAGCCAGCATTGAAGGAGAAGAAACACCCAAGGAAATCTCTGGCAGTGGCACCAAAGAGGGCACCACTGAGGCAGTCTATGCGACCTCAGCAGAACGTTGCCTTTGCGGAAGATATCCCTGGAACCGGTGGGGGAAAAGAGAATTTGCCTCCAGGTGGTGTTCCATACTCGTCAAAGCCCAAAGATGAACTGACCAAAGCACGTCTACATTTGGGTGGATTTCCAAGTAGCCCTGGAGGAGCAACCGCAAAGGCTTCAAAAGCACCTGTCACTCATACCAAATCCCCGAAGAAGCGTGCTGGGACAGATAGTATTCTTGATTACAGCCCCAAACCTACGCGGGTGAAGATGTCCAAGTCTACATCCCGCGCTACTGTGACAGCAGCGATAGTTGTCAAGCATACGTTCGAAAGGGATGCATCAGCCAGATCACGATCCAGACCAGTAGACGAGCCTTCACCTACCATAGCTCCGAAACTTGCGCGATCAACTGCAAAACCTGCTACTCCATATCTTGATCACAAGTCCCAGCCACAAGGTCCTAAATACCACGTTCTTAGTGAAGACCTGGCCCATCCAGAGCTATATGAGGACCACTGGCTGCATTACCAGGAGACGGCTTTGACTCAACTTATCAATACCATATTCCAGCCACAGCAATCCTATCGGGAATTGGGACATCCTTCAACACTGAGGAAGAAATTGCTACAGCTTTACCACGACCCTCAGATTCCACTTCTGCATAGACGACTCCAAGCTTCACTCCAATTTGGGGCTTTGAGCATTCCCAAGGATCTTCTTGCCAAGGCTGCCCGGATCAAGGATGATATTGGCCTGCGAAAAAAATTCTTGGCTCTGTTCACGGAGACCTACGATCTTGTCGCCCTCAGGACTGCATGTGAAGTTATTGTGGGTCGAGAAATTTCGCAACCACGTCGGTCTGGAAATATGGCTCCATCTCTTGGTTGCAGCCACTCAACTTCTTCCGCCGGAGACCGACTTTCAACAGGCTCCAATTCCTCTGAGTCCCATGATCGACAAGTTCGTGCTGGGCGTAGAGCTATTGAGCGATTTCTGCATACTTTTTTCATCAGACATGAAGATGCCGTTCGTGTCAAAGGAACAATAGCAAGCATTGCTCGTGAGCACAATCGAAAGGATGAATTTGGTTCCCAAGGATGGGCTTGGAGACGTACCGTCTTGCGGAGTCTTATGCTCATTCATTTACTTGATAGGGCAAAGGTCAGCGGTGCTATCGAGAGCTGCTTATTCCACGGTTCATCGCCTTACAAAACCTCAGCTGCAGTCGTCACTGACTTGTCTACACTAATTCTACCATCCTTGGGAGACGTAGTCAGGCCTCTGAGCCACCTACTCTACACTGTCGAAGTAACACAACAACCACTGCAAGAATATGAATACAAGATCTCGAACCTCGCCACAGATTTACGTGATGGAGTGACGCTTACACGACTCGTTGAGCTCGTTCTCTTTTCCTTGTCCGCCTCAGATGCGGATCAGACCATGACAATGGCCATGCCTGGTGGGGAAAAGCTCACAAGCACTTGGAAAGACAATACAGCCAACGAATGGATTCTGTCTAAACATCTCAAATTCCCCTGCGCTGGTCGCTCCATCAAGCTATATAATGTTCAATTAGCTTTGTGCGCCGTCGCTGAGCTTGGTGGCGCTGCGGCGAAAGCAGCTATGGGCATTACAGCGGAAGATATTGTGGACGGCCACAGGGAGAGGACACTGAGCCTACTGTGGGCCATCGTTGGCAATTGTGGTCTAGAATCTTTAGTTGATTGGAAGGAAGTCGAGAAAGAGACGCAATACTTTGCCTCCCTTCGTAGCCAAGGCGCCGACAGCATCACAGATGGGTTTCTGGATACAGGCTTCAAATACGATGATACCAAGACCTCCGCGCTTAGCTTGCAGAAATGTTCAAAGCTCCTGCTCGCATGGGCTCAAAGCATAGCAACCCAAAACAACGTCCAAGTCACCAACCTCACTACATCCTTCGCTAACAACAAAGCCTTCGAGGCCATCGTCGACGCTTACCTTCCTTACTTTCCCCGACCCGCTGCAGAGACTACAACCCGAAACCTCCGATCCTCGGATGTGAAATCTCCTTTCGCCACGAAACTCAAAGCAGTAGGCTCAAGTACGGCATTCATATCGCTCTTTTCCACCACAACCACAACACCCATCCCCTCGAAATCTTTCACACTAACCACACTCACCTTTCTTGCTTCACGACTCATACCTATAGCACGAACGAACCGCGCCGCATCCACAATCCAATGCGCTTACCGTAGTCGTCTTGCTCGGTTGGATATCACCAAACATGTCGTTTGTATGCGGCTTGCAAATCATTGTGCTCAGGTTGTGAGGGCGAGGGAGAGGGTTGTAGACGCCGCGGTCGTGTTGCAGAGGGCTTGGAGGACTGTTCTCGATCGGAGGATTGAGATGTTAGTGAAAGATGTGGTTGAGTTTCAGAGTGTGGCGAGGAGGTGGTTGAGCAGGGAAAGGATTCGTGGTGGTGGGCAGGTGAGAGAAAGGAAGATTAGGGGCGGCTGGTGAGGCTTTTGCTGAAGCTGTTGGAGGGGCGGTCTGTGATGGCTTTTGATGATACCCATGTCATTCTTTCTTCTTGTGGAGCATTTGTGAGATGATTGGTAATGGTGGAAAGGCTTTCTTAACCTGATAGTGAACGATTTGTTTATGTTGCTATATTAGCCCAATGTGTCTCTTGTCGTTCTGATTCGTGATTAGTAAAATTCGCAGCAGAGCTTACAATTCGTCGGTTCAACGCTGATACTTTCTTCAAATGCTAGCCGAATTATGGAGGCTAACGTGGTCGATTTCAAGTGGTATGAGGCGGTAATCAAAAGCATGAGTGCTTGATATGCTCGTGAAAACAAGCAAGTAGGATATCTCAGCTTATGACCAAAACTTTGGACCACACAAACATATGAATCTAAACTAATACAACTACAGATTATACACGCACAGACAAGAAGCGCAATGCAACGCAGAGCTTGTGAAAAGGCATTCCTCAATCATGATGGCAGACCCCGCGGATACTCCCCTGGAACATGCAGATTACTGATACTGTTGTCCGTGTTCTGCCTGCTCATACCCGGGAAGACATTCGATCTCGTCGTTTCTGTTGGCTTCGTCATAGTTGCGCCAGATGGAACGTAAACATCAGGACTTGGTCCAACTACGGGGATCTGAGCTGTTTTGTTTGGCATTGTATCACTGCTCACATTGGTCAGTGCTGTGCTTTCAGAAAGACCTGTGAATGTAGAATTTGGATCTGAGATCGTCCTGTCCGTAGCGGAAAGAAGTCCATCGTGCTGAGTATCGCCTCTGAATTCCCCATCCACATTTGAAGATGCATTAGCGTTGACCAAGCTATCTTCGGCATGCTGACGGTTCTTTCGCCAGTGCTTCTCCGCAGCAACAATGCCGGGCCCAATCGCAGCACCTTCCGCAGCAGGAGCTATCCAAGACTGATAGTTACTATCGTGTCTATCAAGATCAGGCTGAAGTCCAGATTGAGGGTAACCTCGAGAAACAGGTATCTGCGGATCGCTCAATCCTTGGCCCTGTCTTGCCGGAAGATCAGAGCCCTGATCTTTGTCCTGATGTTGGGAAAATGGAGTTTGTGTATGGATAGGTGCAGGTTGAGCAATGTCCCTGGAATCGTAACCAACAGTCTCACCCTGGAAACCTTGACCAACAGGGCTTGCAAGATTATTGACAAAATCTTGATCCGCTAACGAACTGCCACTAGATGGCGAAAGAGGAGGTTGTAAGTGCCGTGCATTGACTTGATTGTTGGATAATTCAGATGGGAACCGACCTGGTTGTGGTCGCTGCTGCTGCGCTGGCGGCTCCTTCAATGCTTCCTTATTGTTGACCAAACTTGTACCTGCTGAATAGGGCACTGCATCTGCTTCATCCTCTTCAAGACCACTGTCTGAGCCTGCTTTGCTGTTGTTGGAGAAGGACCTGGCGTGTTTACGAACGAAAGCGGTGCGTTCTTCACCAGTCTTTTCAGTAAGGGCTTTGATGTCATCAAACCACGCTAGCATGGTTTCGTATGATTCCGCTCGGAAAATCCAACTATGGCCGCGATGCATGGACCCCGTTTGGCGTCCTTTGAGCATAAATTTGTGAGAAGAAGAATCCGGTTGCGAACGAGAACCGAGTTTCTGGTCAGACAGCAGTAATGACATGACCGGCGGCTGTGTATAGATGCGATCTGCTGACTTGAACTCGTGGAGGTGAGTTGGAGAAAGGACATACCTAGGTATAAGTCAATATCGGAACACCGCAGACAACACAATATACGTACCATCCAGGCGTATAGCTCTTGAGGTATTTGCTCTTTCGTTCAAGCATTCCAGCACGGACCTCCGCAGCTGCAGGGTGGCTTTTGCCAGGATAGTCAATGTCGTCAACTTTGCGCAACGGAGTATTCGGGTTGACAAAATGCGGATCTCGCTCGACGAATTGATTCCACTCGTAATCCTTGGGCATTGTCACTGGACCGGACCTGAGTTGCTCGATTGTAGAGTAGAATTCGTCTGCCTCCCGCTTCAGAATACCTGCAAATGCGTTGTATGCTTTCTGAATCTCTCCAACGACAATGGATTCCAACTCGCGTCCTGATCCCTCGAGATTGAGGTAGGCCTGAGAACTCATTAGCATAAATAGGTGGTTGAAGAATAAGAATAAACATACCCTATGCAGATAATTCTCCTCGTCAACCTGTTTCTCTACCTGTCTATCCACATTGAGACGGATAATATAAGGATCTTCTTTCCCCGCAAGAGCATGTGGGTCCGAGTCGACAATGCTCAAAGCTTCCTGCAAAGTCGCAACAACCTTTCTCGTGTGGTCTTTCTCCTTCTCTACAGAATTTTTGAAGTCTCCGGACAGAGATTTGATCTCCTTGATCTTCTGACCCAAATCAGCTCGAAGTCCGCTCAATTGCGAAATGACATCGTCTTCAATGTCTTTGGCCTTGTTTGATTCCGTGATGGCCTGCTTATGGTAATCTCTCAGAATACGATTTGCCTCGCTCAGGCCTCCTTCGCTCAAAAAAAGAGGAGGAGTGCCGATATTATTTATGACATTGGATACTTTCGTCATGCCTTTTGCGCGTGCAGCATACGAATCCTGGATCTCGCGGAAATAGGATATCAAATCCTTCAGAATCTTCCTCCAAGCTGAGAATATCATTAGCAACTTATACATCATAAACCACAAGGAAAACTAACCTTGAAACCGGTTGGCCAAAACATCGGTCGGCGCCCCTGTCGTAGGTACAGACGTATAAAAGACACTATTGTAGTCCTCGCCCCTCTCATCGGGGCCAACTCCCTTAATACTCCCAGCGTGCAGACTCTTCCTGCTCCCGCTCCTCTTAAGACTTCCCTTCCTAACCAAACTCTTCTGCTTCTTCAGCGTATTCCCCCTACTGGGTATAGCACCACTCTTCGAACTCATACTAGTAGTGCGATGCAGACCCGTCCCCTCTAATTGCTGCGATGCATATCCTCGGTCATCGTCTTGAAAGTCTTCGTAGCGGTTTGAAAAAGACGATGTGGGTCGTGCTGCAAATGATTGTGCTAAAGGGGATGTCTCAGAGGGGTTGCCTGCGGTCGGGGTGTTGTCCGTCATGGAGGTGTCGTAGCCTTTGTTTGTGAGGGCTGAGGAAAGTGCTGGGCCAGAGTTATAGGTCTCCTGTCCTTGGGAAGGGGTACGCGCTCTTGCTGCCATATCTGCAGTTCGCGCGAGAGCTGGAGAGGTTATCGCAGTCGTAATGCGACGTTTCAGAAACAAGCAACTGCTGTCCAGAAAATGAAAGTCCTATCTCCCAAACTTTATTTTGAATTACGCGAGGGAGGTTAAGCTCTCTCTAATCACGAAGATATCTTTATGCACGTCAAAAGACTAAAAGTGGTGGATTGAGCGACGTTGAATGATGAGAGCTGACGGCGCCTATGACGTAAACAACAACCACGACAAGCTCCGTCACAAGGGAAAACGAGCCCAAAGGTCACAGCACAGCCATCCGGCTTGCCAAGAATCCGGTCTTTCAATCTCCCCAAGCGCAAATTAAAAACGTCCACCAAGAGACACAAGACATACTAGGCTATTTCTGATGCAACACAAGAGAGGGTGAGAGGATGTCACCGTTGCAATTCAAGACATGCATGGTTTGTATAAATTGGCATAACTATTTGAGTTGATAATAGACGCCTATCCAGTGGATTTGAGCTTCAGGATGCTCTCCGAAGTTTTATATATGGCTGAAGCGCCAGTGAAGATCAAATAGCCGCCCCGGTACCCATAAAGAGTACAGTCCTAACCGACGCCCATTTGCAGTCCGTCATAGAAGTAATAAGTACCTCCGAACCACTTGATGGAAATGTCGACCTCAGACTCCTAAACTCGTAATAACACATAGTTGTACACACTTTCTAGTTAACGTGTAAGCTCCCTTAGTCAGCCTAGCTTTCTCAGACTTCAAACTTTTGCAACCTCATATTAAGCCCTCACAAAGGGCAGAGTGGTCTGTCCACGCTCTGGATCAATCATCCGATGGATATCCACATCTTTGTCCTTGTTTATACCGTTCATGGCTTGCGGAGTGATAAGGATGAACTGGCGACTCTTTGAGTTGCGAGCGGCATTGATCATCATGCGCATGCTGACGTCGCGGTTGACGCTGTCCATAAAGACGTCGCTGAACTAGCGTTAGCAGAGTGTACCAAGAATGGCTAAGCGCAAGTATACTTACAATTCGTCGAGACAACGGATGGGAGAGCCCATCGATTCCCAAAGAGAGAGCAAGAGACAGATGGTCGAGAAGGACTTCTCACCACCGGAAAGAGTCTTTGTTTGCCGCCCGGCATCCTTCTTCTGCGTAATGTCCGGCTCAACCTGTCTCTTGCATTAGTATGATATTTGGAAGCTGCGCATGCTAAACTCACGTTGATATCGAGTGTTCGCTCCTCATGGAGGATTTTCAACTTCCCACGAAACTGCCGCTCCGAAAGCAGGTAGGTGAAGTTGGTTTTGGCCGCAATAGTGATATACTTCCGGAATTTTTCCCACCGCACTTTTCGATTGCTGAGTGCGAAGGATAGCGTCTGGAAAAGGCGATCATGCTCACTGAACTGTTCTTCTATCTTCTCTTGGTCGCGTTTTGCTTCCAGAGCTCTGAGCATAAGCTCGTCCGGATCACCACCCATCCTAGAGCACGCAATTAGCCAAAAACGGACTTGCAATGTTCCAATCAATCAACCACTTACTTCCGCTTATTGTCATCCATAATCACCTGGAGACCTTGGAGCTTGAGCTCCAGACTATCACCAGTCTCACCATCATCAATTGCAACTCGCGCCGAGACATTGCTAGCTTGGTCCTTGCAGCTATCAACATATTCCACCTGCTCTCTACGCTCAGCTTGAAGCTGCTGTTCTTGTTTACGTGCATCATCAATGACAGCAAAGGCCTCGTTCTTTGCCAATGTCGCATTGTGACGTGCATTTTCGGCTTTTTGAGCCAGCTTCTCCGACTTCTTGAGTTTGAGCTCCAACTCTTCAATCGTCTTGTCCAGGTCGGTCATTCTATCCTTCAATTCGCGGCTCACGGCATTGAGCTTATCTTTTTCTTCGACAGCGTCTCCATACGTCTTCTCGTGCATATCATGCACATTTTGCTCCGCTTGAAGTGCCTCTTCAAGACTATTTATCGCGCCGGTTTGAGGTGTCTCCTCTTGCAACGACTGCTGCAGACCTTCCACAGTGTCTTCTTGGCGTTGAATCTGCGTTCCGAGTGCCTTGATCGCTTTCTTGTGTAGTTCCAGGGCCTGGCTTGCTTCTTTTTGTTTGATTTGGAGTTCTCGGCGTGCGGACATGGCGTCGTCTCGGCTTTGTGTAAGCGTCGCAAGGGTTTGCTTCTCAGATCTATTGGAATACATGTTCAGCGGAATGGTGGCAACATTAAGATTACCAAACTTACGCAAGTCGGGCTGCAGAATCCGTCTGCATACGAGGCAGAAGTGACAATGGTAGAACAGGACTCTGATTGCTGCTCCCAGTTGCTGTCAAATTCCAACGATTCCCCCCAGCAGAAGATCTGTTTACCCCGAAGGAGAGGATTGCCTTAACATTGGGAAGGCGTCCACGACCCATGGCAATCCGCGCATCCTCAAACGATTCCATGAGGGCGGTCTGTTCGATACTAAGGCGGATTACGAATGTATTTAGGACAATAGGGTTGTCAATCTGTGTGATATTTAGCTGAGCGGACCATGGGAAGGTTTGTAACGTTTTCCATACCTTGAGCACTCTCAACCACGTAAGAAAACTCGAGTCGGGCTCCACAATGTTGAGCTGCCTAGATGGCGTAATATAAATGGACTCTTTGCCTCTAGTACGACTAAATTTAATCAGTTTTGGCCAATCCTTCATTCGAATTCTACTTACTAGCCTGCACGACTCATCAATCCGCTAAGTAGGTTTTCATCCGCCTTACAAGTGACGGCGAAAGCATCCAGAGCACCACCAAACATACTCTCTAGCACTGACGACCACTCGGGCTTCAATAAGGCAATGTGTTTTCCCATGGGGCCTACAGGCTTCTCTCGAAATCTCTTTTCCTGTTCAATGGCCTTGAGCAACCTGTCAAGACCTTGAGGATAAAGACGCATCCAATTTCCGCTGTTCCCACCCGACAATTCCCTGATGAGTTTGTCACACTCCCGTACCTCTTTCTCCTTCTGCTGGATCTCGGGGTTCATGGCTTCGGTTCTTTCGCGGGCTTCATGCAATGCTCTATCGAGGGGAGAACTTTCAGCGGATAGAGCTTTGCTTTCCTCTTGTAGCTCTTCCAGCTTCGCCTTTGCATCCGCGATTTTCGCCATCTGTTTAGCATGGCTTCCTTCATCCGCTCGTCTGATTCGCTGCTGTTCCTTTTCGATATTTGCGTTGATTCTGGCAATAGCCGTCTTGCTGTTTTTCAACGTATCGGCGACTCTCCTTTGCTCGGACTGGACACAATGTTAGCCACAGGACATGTGATCAATGAACAAGTCCCACCTGTAACTGCAACAATTCCTTCTTGTTCGCGCTGAAATCCTCGAGGACGCTTGCTTTTTCTTCTTTGACAGGAGCCAAATCTGCAGTAATTTCTTGAACCTGGCCTTCGGCGCTTTGCACAGCTTGCTCGGCGTCATCCAATCTCTCGCCCATGCGTTCCGCCTCTGTCGTCTTCTCTTCGATTTTGCCCTGCGCAGCTACGATTCGCTTCTCAAGCTCCGCAAGTACGTCTTCATGCTCGCCAACTTGTGCCCATGCCATTTGCCTCATGTACTTTTGGTAGGTGGCCGCCAGGTCTGCCTGCTTATCGGCCAACTTTGATTTCTTGTCTGCCTCTTCCCATTTCTTCTTGGCGGCATCTTTGGCGTCCTTGAGGTTGAAGAGCTGAACGTTGTTTTTCTCGAGCTGTTCGTGAAGGATCTTGTAATCGCTGTCCAGTTGCTCGAGATGAGTACCCCTGTAGAATAATTTGTACTTGTCCTTTGGAGTAGAGGCGTTTAGAAATTGGCGTGCCATGTCTTGCGAGAGAACATTCATAGGATTATCCAGCTGGAGAGCAAACACGTCCAAAATATCCTCCAGATCGGCCTTCTTGCTTGACACCAGTTTCCCACTCGCATTCTTGAGTTGGAAGCCGCCATTACTGTTGCGATTGAAGGAACGCTCCACGATAATGGATGGGCCATAGAGATCTGGCTTGTACGCAGTCTCACCCTGGTTCTTGATCTTGACGCTCAGCTTGGACGAGTCCTTGCCTTCTTTGATGAAACTCTTGAGAGAGCCTCCACGATTTGTAGCTGCAGCCTTTCCACCCAAACATAGAGTCAGCGCGGTGAGGACCGCGCTCTTTCCACTACCGTTGTGTCCGATAATGAAGTTGATGAGTGGTCCCATCTTGATGATGAGGTTTTCGTGACACATGAAGTTCGTGCAAATGATTTCCTCGATAATGGCATTGTCGGCTGGAAAGTTTTCCGTCTCACCACCTTGAGCTTTACGTCTCTTCATGCGACTGTGGTACCTGCGTTCGGCTTCCGCGTCTGATAAGTCTGGATCGTAGTCCTCTGCTTCAACTTCAAGTTCTTCGTTGCCTCCATTTACTCTGTTTGCTCCATTTGCCATGGCGATATCTTCATCTTCATGTTCATTATCATCGCTTGAATCTTGAAATTCTTGAGAGGGAATGGTACCCTCATCGCTGAGTTCGCGTGCATTTGACAATCGCACTTTCTTGTGCTGATCAGTTGTTAGAATTGAGGGGTAATGTTGCAACTGTAAATTCTTTTCTTCTTGACTTACATTATTCTGGCGAAGGTTAGACGATCTCACTTCTACTGAAGATGAATCGTCAGACTCTGAATCGGATCCAATCGTTTCAGCCCGTTCTCGCGACCGCTTAGAGCCGTGATTCATTGGCGCCATCGCAATGCCGTTGAACAGCGCAATTCTGGTGAGGTTTCAATGTCTGTCGAAAAGGTATCCGAGAACGCGGGTCAAGATGTGGGAGACCCCTGTTACGCGTCGTCGGGACTAACGCGTGCGCACGCTATTCTGGGCAAGAACCACCCATTCCTACGGAGGTCTGAGCCAGAAAAACCCGGCAGGTCCGTGCACTTCCTAGGGGGTCAGGCCAGTAAATTTAGGGGGTTAACCCTCTGTAAGGTGCACGGATCTGCCGGGTTTTTTTGGCTCAGACCTCCGTACACGAGAGGAAGTCACGAATGGGTTGATTGATTATTGATACCTCGATAGCTTAACACTTCCTTCCCTAGGTCATCGATGATTTGAAGTACATACTAGAATGGATAGCCGATTTCACCCAAGGTAAGGCTTCGACTTTAAAGAGTCTAGCCTTGCAATCTTGGCAGGCAAAGTTTCCCCACTTCAACTCCTGATTCCACATTCTCTTCCAACTTCGTGCTGAAAATCATCATGCAGTGGTGTCCATTACATTGATGCTGCCATTGATGGCCTCAGTTGCGAGCATACCACCATTGAATTCACAAATGATCTACTCCGCCTGAAACTCCCAACTAGTAGTCGACCTTGTAGGCAACCGGCAGTGCTGGCCACTATGCCCAACTGCTAAACCCGCGGCGCGGGCTTACATGGCTATATTACAAGCGCCATGTGTTAATAGTAGGATTGGAAAGCAATGGTTGGCCTGAGACAACGTGCTACTTGCGTGGTTGAAGCGATGGGAAAGACTGAGATGCCACATACCAGATATTAACCATGAAAGATATTGCGATAGCAGTTTCATGAGCTTATTTTTGAGCAGAAGCGATGTTGCGACCTGTGAGGAGAGTCTCCGGGGAAACATGTTGGTGTTTAGGTAGAAATATATTCATTCCGCTTTTGCTGGCCTTTAAGACTGGAATCAGCAAATTGCTAACCTCATCTGCTCCACCCAACAGTATTAATTTTCAAGCCTAACGATTCCAAGGTTTCCTCATAGTACAAGACATAGCTAGGTAAGGCTGAAACCTTCGTTGATCGTTGCCAAATAAGCAAAATTCAACCGGGCCGAATGTGTCAAGAATGTTATGGCGTCAAAGACAGCCAAAATCATACTGATGTAGGAACAGTTGTGTAGTATTATTCTCAAGCTTTTATACCCTTGCGCAGTCCAAGCCGCGGCCATGGCTGGTCTCATGTGCCTAAACACAGCCCACAGCAATTCCAAACCATGCAATACTAATTGATCAAGCCGGAGAGAATTGCTTGACAAGCTTACTTCCGCCTTTCCTAATTATTTATCTCGTTCTCCCAGAAACTCGGGTGACTTGTCCATGCTACGACCTGTCAACCTTTCTGGGCACAAGCAATGGCGCTCTGCTTCTTGGGAGGGACGCGATAATTCCAACAAGGCCACCTTTCAGAACATCAATATACATATACAGGTCATCTCCTTTCTCATTTCTCCCACAGTGTCTCCCACGCCATGGACAATGACAAAGGTAAATTTCCTGAGCATGCAAGGGAATTCTTTCGTGTCAGAGCTATACGCTCAGCCGATTGGACATGCCACCGGGAAGTGGAGGTACGAGCCCTTTGGATCAACCGAGGAGTTAGAATTGATGTTCCATGCTTGTATGGATGGGGATGGGATGGTGCTAGAGGAGCGTACGAGAGATATGAGAGGAAGGAGGAGATTCCTGGCTTGTGACCGCTGACAAGGTTAGCGGTACAGAAGGGCAAGGCTGAGGCGCTAAGGTTTTGCTTCGACAAAGGTGTTGTTACAAATAAGTAGCTGAAGCTAGCTGCCGAGAGCAGTACCAGTATCTAGAAAAGTGAGAAATATGCTACAATTGTTGAAGGGGTGCCCAGACAATATACTCAAGTCCTAGACACCTTCTTCTGCCTCTGACAGAAAGAGAAGATTCACTGTGAGGTCATGGATATTTGGACTGGATATATGTGCATCAGGCTGGAAAGGATGTCTACTGATAAAAATGAAAGAAGTTCCAGCTTGCAACTGGGTCCTTGTGAGTTGAAAATAAATTCGAGATGGAAAAGAACGCACAATTGATGAGGCTGAAATTCATGACTCGTGTAATTGTACACCCCTGGGCCTGAACAACCTGAACACTCTTCCAACCCGTCTCCAATCCAACACAGATCAGAATGGATCCTAACCTTGACCTTCTTCCCTCCGCTCTCTTCTCTCCCTCAAAGGCAGCGCAACAACGAGCGCAGGCACAAGACTGGCAGCATGTAGACCAATGGCTCTCGTCCAAA
Source organism: Tothia fuscella (assembly GCA_010583015.1). NCBI lineage: Eukaryota > Fungi > Ascomycota > Dothideomycetes > Venturiales > Cylindrosympodiaceae > Tothia > Tothia fuscella. Next base: position 77,543 of record MU007116.1, read on the forward strand.
TACCAAGGCCGCAGCGTCCCCACCTTCGAACGCAACGAGGACACTCTAAAAGCCCTCCTCGCTCTGGTATCCGCCAATGAAAAGGCTGATGAAGAGCGAGAATTATTGTGGTCTATCCAAAAAGAAGCGTTGGCGGAGTTGAAGGAGGGGCCGCATGACGCGGGGATGGAAGGGGAACGAAGTCGCGGAGCGATTGTGGGGAAGTTGACCATGTTTTTGTCAAAGGAAGGATTGGAGAATTTAGATGCGATTGCTGGCTTGGCTGTTGCGATTGATGCGCCCACTGCACAACCAGAGAGGATCGCCGAGACAATTATTGAACATACAGAGACTTCACATCATTTGATGCAGCATCTACTGCGTTTGACCCAGTTACAACGACGTCTTGAGACTGAATTGTTATCTTTGCATAAACAGCTTGCACAGCTACAGTCTCCATCATACCAACCTCCGCCGAATCTCGCGAGGCAAACTTTGGAGTGGACAAGGAATACGAAGCAATTGCGCGCGAAATTGGGAGAGTACAACGATAGACTTGCAAGTTTGGCTGCTGATTCAAATGAGAAGCAAAGTGGCGCACTCATCGAGCAGATTGTAGAAAGGGAAGGACTGATATTGGGCCTTGGGGACAGGGTGGCCATGCTGGAGGAGAGGGTGGAGCAATTTAGAGGCTTGCCTGGCGACAGGGACGGGGCGAGAAGGGAGGTGGAAAGGGTGCAGAATGAGCTTGGAAGGTTACAAAGGAGGAGGGATGCTTTTTTTGAGGGTTTGGTGGAGAAAAAATAAGATATCGACGATTTGCCGAGCATGTCAAATTGAGGATGAGGTACAAATCCCTCATTATCGAAGCTCTCATTTTCATAGACCTCCTTATACAGCTCGTCCACACCTAGACGTGGTCTTGTGGCTCTATGCGGCTCCCCCGTATATGAGATTATAGGTCAGTATAGGAGCCCTGCATAGTCACCTCCAAGGCCTTATCAAGCTATGATAGGTATTACTGGTCTTGCAGCCTTGGAGAGCAGGAAGATACAACCCACTGACGCAGTAGTACAGGTGTTGCTGGGCTCCATTATATCTCAGGCTTGCGCCATATATTCAGTAGTTCCTCACCTGTTACTCGATTACAGATTGAGACCAAACATCAATACGCCATATTAGCTCCCTACTGTTTCTTCCTCGTCAATCTGTAATCTTCATTCCACATAGCTCATTTTTACCGCATCTTTTCCCCTTCTTTCTTCATATCCAACCAATCCGCAGCTTCCACAAAAGTTTGAATCGAAAACCCCCTCTCAAATTGCTCATCCGCTCTAGCATACATCCCACCTAACGTCCACAACTGCTTTTGTTTCATAACCTCAAACTCTTCACCTGCGCTTCGATTTCGGCCTCGGCTTGCCTGAAACGAGACATAGCCAGCCATTCTGACCCTATTTTTTTCTTCTCGCGTCTTGGCCCATGTTCCGCCAGTATCCTTTCAGCCTCTACATATTCGCCTGAATATAACACAGAGTTTGATCACGCGCCGCCTGTAAGAACTTTTCTACAAATTCTAGTCAGCAAACTCAGCCTCATAAAGCTGATGGATGTCTGCGAGAACATCCCGTCTCATCTGGCGCTCGGTTAAATCAAGTATTGCTCTTCCATTCCCATTCTTGAAGCTTGCCAAACTCTTCCGATATACGTGTTTTTCAGCTGCTCCATACGTTCATGTCTCATCTCTTCCTCCACCACAAATCCAAAGGATCGCATCCGTACCTACACGCACCAGCTCGTCGTGCTCGACAACGTTTACGCCCGTGCCAAAGGACTGAACAAAACACACATTCCCTTCTTGATGTCCCCAATTCGATCGAAAACGGTTGAGACAATGTCGTCGATAGCAAAGTTCCGTCAAACGTTCATGGCGTGCGGATCGCGAAGTTCGTCCATTCACAGAGCTTCCGTGTGTTGGAAGAAGGTATCTTGAAGCTTAGTGGTGGGTAACCGGAGAGTCCTAGCCCATGGTTACCATCGAAACCTAAATCCATAACTTTGAGTGAATCTGAAGAGAAGGTGTCCAGCTTGGTTGTTGGTTCTGCCGATGTCGATGCATCTCTCGTACTGACTAATAACCTGAGAGGTAGTGTACAGCCCAGGTCATTGCATGGCATTTAGACAAATCGTAGCAGTCGCCCGCTTTATCATGAAGTTTACGATGTGTGCATTTCGCTGGGAATTGGTCCTTCATATGTCAACACGCACTTTCCTTTCGCCTAGTGAGACTCTGGGCTTGGAGCCAGTCTCAGAGCCCTGAGGAAGATTCACTGTACTTGCTGCTCCCAGCCAACGATTCTCAGACGTACACCCAAAGTGTGCCGGAAATTTACGAAGCATGGACGATTGAGAAATGGTACCGCTTCTTTGCTGCGAAGGCCATTCGCATTTCAGTTGGTAAAAAAGGAGTAACATGAGGAGTATTGACGATGAATATAGGGCGAAACATGCAGTGTGATGTTGGTGGGGGCGAGGTCCATTGAACAAGTTGGTAAGAGAGGATGTCGATCCTTTTGAGGCTGAAAATATTCACACCACGAACTGCGTGGAAAGTTCCCAGCAGTTCAAAAAACAGAGTAAGTCTAGACTTAAAGACATGCATATGGATGTCATTCTACCTAATCGGTAAGACTTACTGCAAGTTTGGTATATGAATTGTTTATCTTACTTTGAAATTGATTGTCGTGAGAAATGAGTAGAAAGTGATTTTTTTCTCGCTGATTATATTCCGAGACGGACAACATGAGCACCACAACCACGAAACATGATTAAATTCCCCGAAAGTACTTCCATACTATAACTACTTAGCTAGTATTCTTACACTATCAGATTAATCTAATTTCATCGGTGGGAAAGGGAGTTGTGTGTGAGCAGACGGTCGCTCGCTGCCAACCACGCAGCTCAAGGAGAAGATATTTACAATTCCCCCACGATACGGCTACAACGTTGCGATAAAACAATCTGCAAACACAATGGAAAGAGAATTTGGCCCTCTCATTACGTTTGAACCAAATTTTGCGAGATTTTATCGGTCAGAAATTGTATTATAAGGAAAGTGGATGATGAGCAGCCTTCTTGGTACTGTGAAGGATATTGGGCGTCTTCTACTTTAAGGTACTAACCACAAAGTTCTACGACAACCTCTTCAACCGTGTTATGATGGATGTCAAGCTTCAAAAGAAGGTCACAATATGAGAATAAAAAGAAAGCTATCGGTCAGATACTCACTCAGCTTCAGGCCGGCACAGTACTTATGAAAGCAAGACAAGCAAGAGCAAAGACGGAGAGAGGACCTTCACCGGTACATCGGCGCACATAGAGAGGAGCACGAGCTCCTCAGAGATCACAATGGAGTAATCGGAAGAAAGAAGAACTTTAGGATTGGGAGAGAGTATTTATTGATCGCAACCCAAGTCAAGCCATCCGACCTAACCTCATGGCTTCATCCTCATCTCATGCAACAAAAACCTCATGCAGCCAAACTCGCCCCGAGTGCAAACCATATATATCCGCGTATCACACATTATGCTACACCACGTCGAGGCTCGAGCGCATGGAGAAAAAGAGAAAAGCATCGTGGATTCACTTTTTGGCGACCATAGATTTACCACCTACCCCCACCTCCTTATCACATACATGCATCTATTTGACACTTCTAACCTAAGAGCATACGCGCAGGATCTTGCACGAATTCCTTGACTTTGACGAGGAAGGTTGCTGCTTCCCTTCCGTCGATGAGGCGATGGTCGTATGTTAGTGTGATGTTCATCATCTGTTGTGCTTGTTAGTCGACTGCAAATGGACAGGAAGCAATGAGAAGGACATACAGGTCTGATCTCGATTTTGCCGTTTATGGGTACTGCGCGTTCGAAAATTGCGTGCAGCCCTAAGACGGCAGATTGTGGAGGGTTGATAATTGGTGTAGACATCATGGAGCCGAAGACACCGCCCTAATATATCTGTTAGTTGATTGCTTGTGAGAAGGGAAAAGAGACTGACATTGCTGATGGTGAAGGTTCCACCGGCGAGGTCTTCAATGGTGAGTTTGTTGTCCCGGGCCTTGTTTATGTTAACCGATAGCCCAAACACGTGAGTAGCTCAGAACATACCTTCTTCCCCAAATCGCCTATAGCTCTCTCGATATCCAACATACCCATACTCTCCACATTCCTCACCACCGGTGTAGTCAAGCCCTTCTCTGTGGCAACAGCAACACTGATATCAACGTAATCATGGTACACAATTGTATCACCACCATTCGGCCCTTCAATACCAGCGTTTATGGTAGGAATATCCTTCATGGCCAATACACAAGCTTTTGCAAAGGCGGACATGAATCCTAACTTGACACCGGTTTTCTTGAGATACTCGTCCTTGAATTTCTTGCGGAAGTCGATGAGGCCGGACATGTCCACTTCTTGGAAGGTGGAGAGGGACGCGGCCGTGTTCTGGGCTTGCTTTAGACGTTCGGCAATGCGCAGGCGCATGCGATTCATCTTGACCTATTGAGTAACTTTAGAAGATGCAGATGTAAATAAACTTGACGTGAAACGTACTCGTCGTTCCTCGCGATTCCATGGCTCAGGACCTTCTTGGCCCTTTGGTTTCTCAGTCTTCTTTGGCTGGGGTGGAGGAGGCGTAGGTTTCTTCTCCTGCTTGGCTGGCTCAGATTTCGACGGGGTGGGCTCTTTTGGTGCGGATTCCTTTGGTTGCTCCTTTGGTTGTTCCTTTGACTGTCCTTTTGATTGCTCCTTGGCCTCTTGCTTTGGCGCCGACTCCTTCGGTCCTTCTTTCTCTTGTCCGCCCGAGGGCTGTGATGAAGTTTCCTGGTCTTTGGAGGCAGAGTCCTTTGGCTCTGATGTGCCTTGTTCCTTCTTTTCTCCTCCTCCGCCAGATGATGAAGCATCGGTATCAATCTTAGCTAGATCTTGACCAACTGTTACAGTATCTTCCTCTTTCACTAAGAGCTCTGTGATCGTGCCAGCTTCGGTTGCATTGACTGATACATCGATCTATCACCAGTATTAGTATTACCTTGATATCTACCATGTCCATCTTTTTCCAAAGCGCATTATTACCTTGTCTGTTTCGATAGTAGCAATCTCTTCATCCACCTCCACGTAGTCACCGACTTGTTTTGAGAATTGTTTGAGTGTGCCTTCGGATATCGATTCGGCCATGGGAGGAACCTTGACAACCGTGGAGGCGAGACGAGACCATAATACTGGTTGGAGGGGAGCTCGGATGACCTGGCAGCGTATGCGCGGCGATGCCAACGCTGTAGCTTTCCGCAACAATATTGACCGCGATAACATGGTTTGTATGAGTCTGGTATGAGGTAATAAGGAAAAGGCGTGACGAAGCTACAGCTTCTGGGAGTTGCAGATAGCTGGGGCTGGTCTAGCTGGAGCAGTATTAGCTTTTATTTTGTGTACAAGTACAGCGAGAAAATTGATAAGTGCATTATCTACATTGTTGTTTTGCAGGTCCGTAGGCCGCAATTGATGATAGCCGTTTATGCTGTTGCAGAGGTTGATTTTGATTTGAGAGGAGAAGCTCCCGTCTCTCGTCTCTAACAAGGAGGAAGGACCGGCGACGGGATGCGGGAGAGAGTTCAGCCAAGAGTTAGCTTGAGGTTCCCGTACCACTGGGCACCTCATCGCAACTCTTGCAACATCAACTACCAACACAACCCCCTCCATTCCCCTCTACAGTATCCAGAGACTGCCACTGCGCTCTCTGGTACTTTCGCCCGCCACCATGGCGAACAAACCACAAGTCTTGTGCGCCAAAACTCCTCTCAGAGCTCGCGATATACAGAACTAACATGCTCACAGACGCCTCTACCGCCAGGCATTGAAGCTTTCCCTTGACTGGAGCGTGCACAGATATATTTGGAGAGGACAGGCCTTATATATTCGGTCATTATTCGAAGCCAACAAGCACGTTTCCCAGCCGAGACAGCAGAGGGTACGGGAGCTGTAGTTATGGACATGGAGACGCAAGACTAATGGTATTGAATAGGCCCTGATCGAAGAAACTGAGCAGATACTAGAGAAGTGGAAGCACCCAGATCCCTATAGGCCTCCGACGGCACCAGGAGGTATGTTTGGGGCATATATTGGGGATTGGAACTGGGACTAATGCACGTCATAGGATCGAAATACGAAAGGAATTTACCAGCGGACAATCTTGATCGTAGGCTCTTTGCTCTGCTTTACTCAAGCACTTTTCTGACTGTTTATTTATAGCACCACCTCACATGCATCTTTGATGTGCAGAGTCACGGGCACAGGCTTAATAGGGAGGATGGGGCAGTTTCACAACTGTAGAGGTCTTTTCTCTGGTCTCACTTTCCAAGGGCACTCGAATTGTACATAGACAGCACCTTGAAATTTGACCTTATCTTGCATTGGCTGCTCTCCTCGGTGCGAATGGCTGTGTATAACACATTTCCCAAAGTCCTATTCCCACCAATTCCAAAGCCGCGGAGACATGCCACTGCTTCTCATATCGCAATTTGTACAAACATCAGAAGACTCAACTCAGGATTCGTCTCGAGTCCATTACATGTGAAAATCGTAGTTCTCAGCCTGCATATCAAGGAATGCGGATGCGCCAAATGATATAAACCAACGGCTTGAAAAGGGAGTATGTATGATCAGGTATCAGCTGTAGAAATCAGAATGGAATCACAAGGGAAGTGACTGGAAAACATGTTGAAGAATTTAGAAAATCAGTGTTCTCGGTTCATAAAATCTGCATCCATATTCGATGGATGTAATGTACAGCAGAACAATCACATTTGCGGTATCAATGCCGCAACCGCATGCCGAGACCCAAAACCATCCCGAGACCCCATTATCTCATGAAAAGCAGACCACCCAAGTACGCCATTAATTGATGTTGAAAAGAAGACAGAACGCAAGCCCAGGCGCTTATAGTTCTTGGCTTGGCCCTTTGCCACCCTTGGTTGTCTTCTTTGGCAGCAAGTCTTGGACAAAAGTTAGTATTTGGAAATGAAAAATGCAGAAAAGCTGGGTACTGACTCTGGTGAATGTTTGGGAGAACACCGCCCTGTGCAATGGTGACGTGCCCGAGGAGTTTGTTCAACTCTTCGTCGTTTCGGATGGCGAGCTGGAGATGACGGGGGATGATACGGGTCTTCTTGTTGTCGCGAGCGGCGTTACCGGCCAACTCGAGGATTTCAGCTGCCAGGTATTCGAGGACAGCAGCGAGGTAGACAGGAGCACCTGGGGACTGAATTAGCGACGGAAACAGGCGGAAATGGATGCGAATGACTCACCGGCACCGACACGCTGGGCGTAGTTGCCTTTCCTCAACAGACGGTGGACACGACCGACTGGAAATGCGAGACCAGCTTTAGATGAACGCCTGTGAATGCGATTAGCTTCTGGTTTAGATTGGACTGAATCGCATTTGGATTGAAGGGGGAATGCGAAACATCAATGAGAAGCAATGAATCTGGATGAAATCTCACGACCAAATGCCGGAGGAAAATACTCCCAAAAAGCCTAACCAATGCCAGAAATGAATGAAAAACTTACGATTGAGCGCTGGATTTGGAGCCTGAGGCCTTGCCACCGGATTTGCCGCCAGTCATTTTGATTGATTTGTTGTTTGAGGGTTGGTTTTTGAGTGTTGGGTTGGGTAGTGGAGCGGATGTTGGTGATAAGTTCGTTGATGGGCGATGGTTGTTGGAGGGAGGATGAGAAGGCGGCGGGGGAAGGGTGGGTTTAAAAGGACGCGGACAGATCGCGCCTGCAATGGGCAAATCAACATCGCAACTTCTTTGCGTTGTGATTGGCCGCAGCTGTCCACATCAAACCGTTGCAGAAGAGGGTTAGCGTGTAATTTTCGTATGGGAAAGCCAACACCTCACTAAGCGAGAGCGCTAGCGTGATGCGAAGCAGACATCAACAAGCTCCCTCGCGCTTCCCATAAGAACCCGCCGCGCCCCTCCAACTTCCTACTTCTTCTTTTCATCCACCATCAACAAACGCTGCACCATCCATCAACCAGACCCACCCAACCACACCAAGACACACAAATCAAATTCACTTTTCAAAAAGTACATCACATCTTTCGAAATGGCACCAAAAGCAGCAACCAAGACCCCAACCACTGGCGGCAAGGCCCCAGCTGGCGGGAAAGCACCAGCGGAGAAGAAGGAGGCTGGCAAGAAGACCGCCGCCCCAACTGGCGAGAAGAAGAAGCGCACCAAGACCAGGAAGGAGACCTACTCTTCTTACATCTACAAGGGTGAGTTTCATTCTTATCCATTTTATCATACGCGACTTGAATCCGAAAGCTGACGCGTTTTTGCCATCTAGTCCTCAAGCAGGTGCACCCAGACACCGGTATCTCCAACCGTGCCATGTCCATCCTGAACTCTTTTGTCAACGGCTAGTCATCTCGAATGCTCATTTCAATCGCGCTTTTCATCTAACATTATTATCAGATATCTTTGAGCGCGTCGCAACTGAGGCATCCAAGCTCGCTGCATACAACAAGAAGTCCACCATCTCGTCGCGAGAGATCCAGACCTCGTAAGTTATTCGCCGCATCCTGTTTCTGAATCCATTGAATCTAACATTCCTTTTCACAGCGTGCGGTTGATCCTACCCGGTGAACTCGCCAAGCACGCCGTTTCCGAGGGCACCAAGGCTGTGACCAAGTACTCCTCTTCCTCCAAGTAAAGGGTGTGTGGTTCTTGCGTGTTGTTCTTTCATCGGGGTTTTGGTTTCTGGGCGCGGCAAGTGATGTGCTTTGCCGTGGTCGAATTTTCATGGGTCGGGGTATCACATCTGGTGTTTATGGGTTTGTCATTAATGCGCTCATGGGAAGGCTTCTGTTTTTGAAGAGGCCAAATATGTCTTTTTCTCCAACGGTTTATCTGGGGCACTGAGGGGGTGTACAATATCAGCTCAGGGAAGACATGAATTGACATTGCTGCTTTCAACGATCAAAAACGGTTGTTCCATTTGCTGTTATTCTGTGATTGTGAAACGTATACTAATTCCTTGCTCTATTGGGCATTTATCTATTTCACCTTTTGATTCACTGTTTTGTCCAACGCACTGCCACTCTTGATCAGTGAGCGCAGACGTTTCCGCCCCCTTGCGACCGATTCGGACGCGCCGCCTGTGGCTTATGTCAAAGGACCACAACCAAATCTGGTGGCGGTTCGGGCCCCACGGCCGGTGCCGTTGTCCACAACGTGGGAAAGCTACCTAAGAGCACCAGATTGGTGATATCACCAGTTTCGCAACCATTTCGTCACGAGCAGTTGCGATCACACGATCTTAATAGTTGAGAATGGCACATTCCGCTTAAAGGAGTTCGTCCCGCAACAGGCATGATATCACATGGAGAAATCAATTCCCTTGTCAAACAAGGCAATTTCTCAATGAGACTCAACCTTGCGTTGCGAATGTCCAGACAGAGCGCGCGCGAACTTCTGAGCTCCGTGGGCGAAAACTCAACGGCGTCGTAGCCAAAGCAATTAAAATAGAAATAGATGCATTTGTCCGCAACGTAGAAACAACTGCGCTCCGCTTCTACTATCGATATATATCGATTTCTCCTCACTAAAAATCATCTTCCTCCGTATCCAGAACTTCCACCTCATCTATTGCACCAGGCCTCTCCGTCCCATGCCCACTTGCCAAGTAGGGTTCTCTATCAGCAACGTGCACGATAGCTTTCCCTGCTACATCTGCGATACCCTTCCTCCATACCTTCCAATCCTCTTCGTCTTTGATCAAAAAGCCGATAAGCATACTAGGATCCATTTCCGTAACATCTATAGCTCGTAGTCGGCGCGTGTGTAACGATGCAATTTCTTCGTCGGCGTAATCTGCTGGTGTGGAGTGAAGGGGAAGGAAAGGTCGAGTGGTGTGAGGGTCGAGGTAGAAAAAAGTGTTTCCCTGGGTGCCGACGAAGTAGTGAGAGGAGGATGGTCGACCGCTGTGGGGGCGATTAGTCTAATCTCCCTCATGAATGGTAAGGTTCCCGACTTACCCAGCAATACCAACAGATTGTGGCATGTGCAGCGCTGCTCTCAAGGCTTCAATATAGACTGGTGTGATTCTGTCGATGCCCAACCTGATGCCCACGAGTATAAGCGTTGGTTGAAAGTTTCCATTCCTCATGGTTGCGCTTCGAAAGACTGAGTCTTCGTAAACATCAGAGCCATCGCCATTGATCCAGACTCGTATTCCCGTTGATTCTTGCTTGTTGGTGAGAGCCCTGTGACATTGTAAGTATCAATAGAGATGCAAAGGTTAGCCTGAACATACTGTATACAGCGTGCTGTTGCGGAGGGACCAAACCACTCTCCTGGATGTTTTCCACATGCTGAAGCGCCATGCTCTACGAAATTATGGACCGAAAAGGGTGCCTTTGGCACATCTGCAAAGAGTGATATTATCTCGCGCTCCTCCAAAGGCTTTGAACCAGTTCTCCAATCTGTACTTCTGTCAGCGTAGTCCTCAAGCCTGAAAATAATGTTGTATACCTCTACCCAGCTTCGAAAGCACCAAAGCATTGGCAAGCAAGCTCTGCCCAGAACGGATCATGCATCCCCACCCGGTATCTGATGTGAAGCCATCCTGTTGGCCAAGTTGACTCCGTAACCGCACGGCGAAGCTCAGAGCTGCATTGGGCTTGGGCGGCCTCGCTATTGAAGCAAAACCAGAACGGTAGGTAAGCCAAATTCGTGACTCAAAATCGTGTAGGAAGGCGGCAGGCCAACCGGCATCGTCGCTCGCTGCCTGTGCGACTTTCGGTGTGGTTTCCACATTCTTAGGCGGAAGTTCGACTTGTTGGAAATCGTCTGTGGATGAGGGTGTAGTGGAGATTTGGGAGTCCGCGGCGCTATCTTTGGAGGAGCCTGGAGAGGTCGAAAAAGAGGATGTAGAAGGCGAAGAGGCGGAGATGGGTGGGTTGCTTTCGTAGCGGGTTCCTAGACACCATATTGGGGCGCCTGTCGTGTCTTCATTCCTCGGTATTGGATCATAGAAGACTTTGACAAAGCGTTTCCCCAGCCTGGTTATTTCATCCACGTTTACGTTCGCCATGGCTGTTGAGTGTAAGTATACTGGAAGCTCGAAAGTCCCTAACCAAGGGAGGGGAATGGAAAAGTAGGGAAATGCTGCTATGACTCTGCAAGCAGATTATTCAGAAGAATGCAGGGAAGAGGCAGCATTTGCTTGCTCAATAGCTAGGTAAGTGCAAAGTGTTCGGGTGGTCGAAGGGTTTGGTTGTAGCTTGAGCTCCAGCTCTTTGGAAGTCAGACTACCGAGTCAGTCAGCTGCTTGGTGCTTGTAGACATAAGGTGTGTTGCCAGAAAGTGGCGCATGCTGTAATGTGAGCGCGACCGTGGGGAGCAAGCTTGACGCTAGAACAGCGCATCAGGCACTACAAGTGCATTATCAAGTGAAATAAATTCATTATTGAGAGATCTAACAATCCAGTACTTCTTACATTTGATATACCGGTTGTGCCACAGATGCTGCAGTAACAAGCTATCTCACGATATCGAGTTACGTCCCTTATCGAACTTTGCTGGGGCGCGGGGCCGCCTTATTAAAACTGCCTACCTTGCAACCAAGCCACTTTGTCATTCGAATCGTGTACACCTCACCACCCAAATAATTTCTTGTACAACTTGGAGAGCATCATCGATGCTTGATACTCTCCTTTTTGCTTTCTCTTCCCGTGTCTTTGTTTCTGTCAGGTATTTATCATAATCCCCCTTCCACCCTTCCCCCCTTCCCCCATAATTTTACAGATTTGACTCAAATCCGGCACCCAGATCTTTGCCTCCGACTCACAAGTTGCATGTCACGGACAAAGAAGAAGGCGAAGAAGGCGGGGGTAGCGGCGAGGAGAGCCGCTGCTGTCGCTCACGATCCTCATGCTCGAAACCCACGTACTTCGACATGTACATGCCACCATTCTTTTGAATTTTCCAGAGCGCATTTGTGCTAATGCCCCATCGTTTAGCCAATCCCCCTTCCACCTTCTTCTCGTTGCAAGAGGAAGCACTCAACACTGAATACCACAAATCTGAATGGACTCCTAATTCGAGATTAAGGGATCAACGAGTGCTGTTTGTTAGTTCTGGTCTAGCCACACCAGTCGAGAAGTTGGACACTGAGGAAGAGGACGCAATGGATGCGAGCTCGTCAATTCGCACTCCCGTGAGTGCTTCTGGCAAAGAAAATTCAAACCCTTCACTTCTTCAGACGAAACCTCAGCATTCTCAACAATCGTCCAACGTCATTCAACCTCCCCTAAAAATAGCCCGTAAACTATCTGCCGAAGCCCCGGTCTTTAGGCCTACCTTCACAGCGAACCAACCCAATGCCCATAGCTTTTTCTTCATGGACTCAACAGGGACAAATCCTCCTGTACGACCGACGAGTCCCCTTGTAATACGCTCACCTGCGCCTGCTGTTTCCGAGCCAAGTTCTGAGGATGAGGTTTTGTTTAAAGGTCGCAATAGTACAGCGAGACAAGTGATTGATGATCCAGATATTACTGTGCAGTCTAGCAACCATGTACAAGCTTTACAACAGACGGCCGGATCCAGTACCGTTATGAATACTGTCTCTATTACCACTTGTGTACAAGAGACCGTCGTCTCATCTACTTCTGTAAACCTGGGAGCCAATGCCAAACCCCACTGGAACGACAGCGAAACTCCCTGGGTGCATCGCAGTAAACCGGGATATGGATGGACTGTCCCTCGTACAAAGTCAACTCAAGCATCATCTCGTTCATCCCCTTTTCTCCTTCGACCAGGCGAAGATCCAGATGAAGAATTTCTCAAAGATTACCTAGAGAATGCTCGTGAGCAGGGTCTACTTGTTGGTACTGAGTCGAATACTTTCAAAGTAAGGGATCTTGACGTTCAGCTCCAGGGATCTCTTCGTTCTTCTGTGGAAAGTGAAACGAGCAGTAGTGAAGATGAGAATGGCGATCGTGTGCAGAAGGTCCATAGATCCAAAGCTGCTGAGGCGAATGATGACTCCGATGAAGGTTCCGATGATGAGGATGAAGAAGAGGAAGTGGAAGACGACATTGATGATGAAAGCATCGAAGACGACGAAAGTATTCTGGATGATATGGATCTCATCGAGCGGAAGATGGCTAATCTGACTGACGAAAATATTGCCCGACTACTTGCAAAGCAGGAAGAGCTGGGTATCACGGCCGATGAGCTCCTCATATATGATGATGAAGACGGCGGATTGGAAGCGGCAGTCGCCCGAGAAGCTCGCTCTTACAAGAAAAACAAGCCAAAGAGCGCACGACGTATGAAGGATGACTTTGCTGATGCAACTCTCATGGCCGACGTCTTAGAGCAAGATCCTTATGGTGGTTTCGATATCATGGACTTTGAGCGTCCCAGTTTAAGAGTGAGGAAGAAGAAGGGTAAGCTCGCCGAGCTTCCTTTTGAACTTTCCGACTCGGATCTTGAGGAGACAATGAAGCAATCTTGGGCCAAGGATCGAGCTAGTAAGAAGGCTAGGAAAGAGGCACGAGGGGCACTCCGAACTGAAGGCTTGTTGGGTAAATGTAAAAAGACTGGCAAGCCAGATCTTGTTCAAAAGTACGATGAAGGTCTCACCATTGACGATATCAAATTGGAAATGGAGAACTTCCTGAACTCCTCCAGTCAGACGTAAGTTTCCCAACGTACACCCGAATTACTCTAACCGTTACTCACAATCATATAGTCTCTCTTTCCCGCCAATGGACAAACGCCGTCGAAAGATGATACACGAAATCGCGGCCATCTTCAACATGAATACCAAATCCAAGGGTGGAGGAAGTGGTCGCTATCCCACGCTCTGCAAAACCAATCGGACCCTTCTTTTCGATGAAACAGCCTTCGTGGCCAAAGCCCGCAAAGTCAATTTGGGATTCTTCCCCCGTCTCGACAAATCCGCGCGAAAGAGTGCCAAAAGTTCGGGGGAGAAATCTGGCGGCAGGTCTAGAGGTGGTGCTGGTGCTGGTGCTAGGTACAGAGATGGTGATGTCGTGGGTGGAACTGCCCCTATCATTGGGGTGGAGAACCGAGGGAGGATGATGTTGGAGAAGATGGGGTGGAGTTTGGGCACAGCGCTTGGGAATGATGGCCAGGGTATTCTGGAACCAATCTCTCATGTCGTCAAGAATTCGAAGGCCGGTTTGGGCTGAGTTGGTGGAGTTTTCTCCCTCCTACTGATTCGAGCTTGCATGTGCATTCTCCATCGCGCATGCTGGTTCTACTTCTGTCTCTGCTGTTTCTCGCAAAGGCGCATTCGCTGTCATGATTAACATGCAGATCACGGCGAACATTGGCGGAGAAAGCAGCCACATTTACTCTTGTACATATACGAATAATGATGGTTTGGAAGTTACTTTCTGCTGGCGCAGATTAGATGGGGCTTCTTATCTGTAAGTCTACCGTCTTATTGCGTTATGTTACGGCATTAGCGTTGGGCGTCTTCTATTTGCACTGTTGGAGTCACACGAATATATTTTGCATTGGCACCGGGCGTTATCAGCTACTCCACAAGCGAGAAGCTGAACTACGCTGATGTAGTAATAATACAACTCAGCTTTCTCAAACCAAGTGTTTCTGTGTTTTGGTATTCGTTGTCTTGCCTTTTACTCGGTGTTGCAAGATGCAGGTGGACAATCCTGGCTGTGGTCCAACTCACACCACCTGGAGACTTTTGCGCAACAACTCCTCAACTGACCATATGATTTTGCGAACTTCTTCCAGGTATCTTAGTTATAATCAATGTCATCGCTTTCTGCGAGCAGGTTCCCTCTAGGAAGCGTTATGATCTTTTGGCAGTGGCAAGGTTGTGAAATGAATATTTCAGACCTGTGTAAATGGCCAATCAGAACGATCGAGACTGAACACAACACTCGCTCCCCAATCAATTTCCAGTACGCAGAAACACTCGACAAAGCCCGGAAGATATGGTTTGTCGAAATTCACAAACTGCCGCCGTGGAAGTCTGATGCATGTCTTGATATGCTTGAATAAGCCTCATTAGAGAAACCGGGAACATGAATCTAGGCTCCCCGGAAATGTGTCTGGCAACTACGCAATTGCAAAGCAAGAGGGGAAACAGACAGTTGTGTGTCATTGTGAGAAGTCAAAGCCTACACTGCTTGCATGAAGGCTTGGCCGATGTGGAATTGTACTGTTGCGCCAATCGTTTCACAAGGCTGAGCAGCCTTATCCATCAGCTTAACGAGATCATATACCCACACCGTTTCTCCCCTCTCTTTCAAGTGTCAATAAGTTGATCAAATTTCACCTCCAGACCGCCCAAACGATTACTACCATGGTTACCATAGCCTTTTTACCATTATTTGCAGCTCTCCTTGCGAGCGTATCAGCCCAAACTCCACCAGGGACAAACCCAGCAGCACCTCAAAATCTCAGGGTCACCTACGGCGCAAATGACGTGACTCCTGCTGGGAAACGTCTCGCTCGCCCTGGTAAGAGATGACCATTCGACGAACAATTCTCCATCGGTCTACTAATGAAAATTCCACAGAAACTGCAAAACCACCAACAATCCAGGTCCCGGCGAACATGATCTCACCAACCCAAAAAGCCCTTCTGGTAATGCTCGACCTCGACGTGCCTCGCAACAATCAACGCGTGACAAACTTACACTGGCTATCTCCCAACGTAGATATATCGCAACCCACAGCAAGCGTACCAACGACACCACCAGGTGGTTTGGCTTACCGGCAACCTAGTCCACCTCCTGGAGACACTCCGCACAGATATGTGTACTACCTTTACGCGCAGGCGCAGGGCTTTACTGTGCCAGCGCAGTCCATGGCTGCCATACAGATGAGGTTGGGCTTTGATGTTAATGCTTTTGCGGTGGCGGGAGGGTTGGGTCAGCCAGTGGCAGCTAATTTTATCACTGTGCAGACTTGATTTGGTGGCAATGATAGAGTTGTCTTAGCAGGGATGAGATTCAACTGTCAGATTAACTGTACTCAAACGGGACGCATGCAATAGCTGTATAGAAGGTTGTACGAGTAGGTCATTGGCGAGAAAACATTTTGGAAACATATTTAATTTCAGCACGCTGTAGGTGTATTTGCCAGCATGTGTTTGTGTTCGTTCCAGCACGATTCCAACCATTGGCCGTACACGGCCATCTAACACCGAGCAACACCACACCTTCCTCACTCTAATTTCCAGGTACCATCCATCCCAAGTTATGCGAGTATTGATCCTTTGGCGCATAGAGTTAGAGTCGTTTGCCATCTGACTCAATACCACGAGGGAAGAAACCGTGAGAAGGGTGGTTAAAACAAGCCATGAGATCCGAGATCTTCTTTTCTTCTACGATGCGGCAAAGATTCGACGCCGGAATAGAACAGAAAGACTATCAGCGTTTTCAGGAGGATGAGAATCTAGTGATGAGCCCTGTAGGCTTATAGACGTAAACATAACCTTAAGGTCTGAGCCACAATATACCTGCTGATGCTATCCGCAGGTATTCCAAAGTCTTCACACACGATACCTGAAGAAAAGACAACGCATAGTGAGGTGACCAACTACGTACTCCCCAGTGTATGTACAATCGTTATCGAGGTTTTACTGAAAAACATCGCCTGCAACAATGCGAGAGATGGGAACACCCACAGGGAACAAGAAAGAAGATTCGATCTCATAGCGAAAACTTATCTATCCCCAGCTCGGACACATGCGTGTTCCCGGATTATCCTGTACATAGATGATCCAGGAGATTCACTGCCGGCTCATTCCATACGAGGGCGTCTACGCCTTTGTCAAATCAGGGAGATCCAATTTAGACGAAATTAGAAGGTAGAGACTGGTACTATATATGATCGACGTCTTGTTGCGTCTAAGCTTTTCTATCTTGTTTCAACCTCCAGCCGCTGCTCCCAGGCTACCGATACTCTGCCATATGGTCTTCCCGGCTTTCTTTCGGCACACTTATTTCCTATCTCCTTGTCGCCTCTGTGCACTGTTGGGCGAGGTCATAGGTATTAGATATACTGTTATATCTCTCCTGACCTTTTTATGTTCGTTACTTTACCAAAAGATCTGACCCCAGCACCTTCTTCCCGTAATCTCCTATTGATTGCAGTCCAGGTCGCTGGCCATGTGTCACTGACGCTAGTACGTCTTCAAATCGCTATGAAGACTAAAATACCGAAGTCGTGGCCGGACAATGGCTTGGTTATATAGTGATTCCATGGATTCCGGCAACATGGCAATTGCACTAGCTACACAACCAGAAGCTGTCCATGGTGCAGCTGACAGTCGGTCATAGTCACCCAGTTGTGTCTAGGTGCTGCACTAGATATATAAATAACGTATCGGGCATTGCTCTCCTATTTTGCTTATATCGCTCTTCTTTCGTATCTTGTCAGTGCGTGGAGCCCCATCGAGCTCTCTTGATCTTACTCTCCACATCAAGAAACTCAGCCATGAAATTCATAAGCGTAGCAGTCGCGCTGCCGGTCTTAGCTTCTGCCGCTGCGATAACGATCGACTCCACAGCGAACGTAGAAAGCATAGAGACATTTGCTGGTCCTAATCCTCAGTCATACATTATCCATAAGGATGCTACAAGGAAGATGTTCAAGGGTGGAGGTATGTCACTTATCATGTCATTATCATGTCACTCACTCGTTCTCGTGCTAACTTTGCTTGCTAGCTTACACTGTAAAGGCTCGGACGGTATGTTATACGAGGTATTGTGATCAGGTGGGAGATTATTGCTGACAGAATGACAGCCAGGCAGCTCAGGCTCAAAAGGGATGGGTGGCATGGGCGGCATAATGGGCGGAGGAAGGCGCAAACCTTCATGGCGTCCTTGACTGGGGCCAGTTTTTGCGGCGACTGTACCGTCCTCGCCGGCTCAATCGTTCTCAAATATATGGACGGAAGCGTCGCCAATGTCACAAGCGGTGTCTACGTCCATCACATTCTTACTACAGGCACGAAGAAAAATACATCCTTCGTTAAGGCTTGCGGAGGAGGTATGGTTGGCGGGTCAGGTTTTGTTGGCAATGGGGATGACAATGCGAATGAACCTGTTTTGTATGCAAGCAAAGACGGCTCTCTTGAGACCGGATACTGGTTTTCACCTTCTGATAAGTTTTTTGGCACTTGTAAGTCCCATACTTGCTTCTCGATCTTAGACATCTTTTAGCAAATGCTGATTGTTGACATCAAGATGTGCTTGTGAATTACAACAAAGAGCCAAAGAAGGTTGAGGTCTGGTATGACCTTGAGTATCTTCCAGGCCACGTCGGAAAGCACGTCCGATCAACACTCATCTCGGCCAGCTGTACAGGCATCTCCACAACTCCTTCCACAGGCACCAACGGAGCAGCCCTTACCACAAGCTCTCCTATGACCTTTACTGAGAGTGGATACATTGTTCTTGCGCGAGCACATTTGCGTAAGTGGTAAAGAGGACCTGGTTTTGCGGGATAACGGAGGCAGAATTAGGCTAATACTCAGCTAGATGACGGAGGTGTTGCGATGCATCTTAAGGTGAATCGCAAGTCTGGAGAGGCATACTCTTGTACGTCAAAAGCTGTGTATGGCGACAAGGTGGCCGGCGCTGAGCATGACACAATCACGTAAGAATCACTGAAACGCTGTAACCCAATAATATGCTAACGCTTAATCTAGTGATGTAAAGAACTGCAATCCTCATCCTATCAAAGTTGCGGCAGGAGACACAATGACTATGATCTCCGAGTACAATTTGAAGGAACATCCACTGCGTGATACTGGTGGACATGGTAATGGTAAAGGACCAAGTTATGGGCATGTTCCGAATTGTTTTCGCTGGTAACAAATAGACTCTTATACGAATATATAGACGTTTATCCTATCCCTCATGTTTACTATAATCACAGGCCGTCAATTGTCGAGTCAATAATATGTTTTCTGCGTTATTTGGTCAACAACTTATTCTTGATATTAATATCTTACCTTTTCATTCAATAATTTAGCTTTCACGTGTAAAATCTATTAGAAATTACGGTTATACCTAGTTACATAGTAAGGCCCACGAAATCGAACTCTAAGCCTATACGCGGCGTAGGCTACGAATATTTTATCTTATTAAGAGGAGATGAAAGAGCCGATTAGAGATATAGTAATAATAGCAAGGTCGTAGGTATTATAGTACGTATATAGTATCGTAGGCTGCTAGAACTTAGTTGCTAAAGGCCCTACAACAAAACGACTACTATAGATAAAAAAAAAGATAATAATACGATAAAGTTAATGCCTAATACGCTCCCAGCCTAGAACATTTTAGAAGTTCTTATAATATACAATATATAGTATTATATAGGATTAGTCTATTTCTAGTAGTATAGCTTATTTTTATTATTATATAGTTTTAAATAAAGAGTTTTTAGAAGAAATACTTTTTTTACTTTCTTTTATATCTATTTTATAAACTTTTGATGAAAACTTAAATCCTTCTAATTAAAGAAATCTTGCGTTAAAGGATCTAAAGACTCCTACGAAAATCCTTCCTCTGTAGTAGATCCTGTCTCTTCTTCTTCTCTATCTTCTTCTTCTTCTAAATTACTACTATCCGTTCTATTTTCTTCTTCGTTAAAAGAAGCTATAGAAGTACTACTTTTACTAGTAATAGAACTATTACTATTTAGATCTAAGTCTTTAATAAGACTAGTAGGAATATCGTCGATAGTAATAAGCTCTTTATTAGTAGATAAATTAGTACTTTTAATACTTCTTTTCTTTCTCTCTTTTCTAGGTATAGATATCTCGTTATCTATATTATATTCTTCGTCGTAATAGGCGTTCCAATTCTTTAAAGATAATATAATATTAATACTATCTTTACCTATCTATTACGCTTTTTCGTAAGTAGATCGGCTCTTATATTATTATTAGTATTAATTAATTAAGTATTTTACATTTATACTAACCGTATAAGAATATAGATTTAGAGGGTACTAAAGTAGCGGGTATAGCTAAATAGCGGCGAGCTAAATAAGCTAATATAGGATATTTATCCTTATTAAGGCGCCAAAAATCAAGAGGATCGGTCTATAGTTAAGTTAGTAATTAATATAAATAGTTATATAATTAAATAATAGACTTACGGTTCTAGGAGCTTTAGAACTATTGAAATAGTCTATATATTCGTTTTCTCTATTATTCTCTTCGTCGCTATATAGATTATCGTTACTATCTATATCAGTAGTAAGGTATATTACTACTACACGGTTTAATAACGTCGAGATTTAACTCTACTCTATTATAAAATATTAGTATTATTATATATTAATTTAAGAAATACTATAACTTACTCGTTATATCTATCTATAAAGAGATTTTTTGTCTCTTCTATTTTATTATTGCTACATTCTAGATGTCTAAAAGTACTAATAATAGCAAACAATAACCCTTCCTTATTATTATCTATTTCTAGATATTTATTTAGTTTACTAAGAGCTTTAGATATAGAGTTTAATAGTAAAGGTCTTTCTTTTATAAAGTCTTTACTACTAAACTCTTCTAGGTCTCTCTTTAAACTTAAATAATAAGGTAAAGAGTAATAGAGCGTAGGGTATTTCGCGGCCTAATTTAGTAGTTAGTATATTAATTTATAACTTTATAATAGGTATATATACTTACTTGAATTTTAATTGTAGGTTTCTCGAATATATTTAATATACTAGCTATATTAGCTAGTATATTAAACTCGGCTGTAGAAATACGTAGTCTATTAAGAATAGAATCGTTCTTTTTATATATTATATTTCTAATTGGCTCTCGTAAATTTATTATACTATTAAACATTAATAACGTCGAATTCCAGCGAGTTTTATTATCTAAAACTAAGATATTATTAGGTATATCTAAAGCTTTAGCTTGTTTCTTTTAATTCTCGCCGTAACTCTCCGCTATAACGTATTTTAGTAATAAGTTTTCGTACTTTAACTATAAGATATTTATAGTTAAGAGGTTCGGCTATTAATATATTAATAATAGTACTAGTATTAAGATAAATAATTATAACTTACTAGACTCTTCAAACTCGTCTAGTTCTATATCTATATCGTTCCTATTGTAATTAATAGCTAATTCCTCTAATAAAGAATTAACTACTAAATTTATAATATACTCTAGGTATTTTATATCTCCTATAGAATTAACTAAAGGATTAGAGGTTCTGGGAGTATTACAAAATAGGCGTAATAAAGTATTGTTCTCGTAGGCGTTATCTCTAGTAATACTATAATATAGTTAGTATATAGTATTAAAATATAATAAATAATTTTATTAACTTACCTAGAGATAGAATTAACTATATTAAATTCTTTTAAAGGATCTATTAATACCAGTATAACGAGCCGATCTGATCGATTCGAGATCGGAATCGAGCTCGATTTTCAGCCCTACCGATCTGATCTGATCTCGATTCCGATTTCAGCTCGATTTAATCGAGCTCGAATCGGACTAGTACTAATTAGGAAATTATTATATATACGTAGAGTATAGTATAAACATACCCTAGTAAATTTTCAAGACCTCTAGGACCTCTATAATATATAATAAATCTAAGTTTTTTTTAAAGTTTTTATTAGGTAAATTTAAGAATTCTAAGAAATTAAGCTCTAATAAGACTTATATAGTTATTTCCTATATTATTATAATTTATAAAGATATAGTTAATAGTATACTAAGTTAATAATAAGAAAAATGTACTATTATTAATATAATCTATTTAGTCACGTGTTTAAAAGAATATCTTTAATAGAATATACTAGAGTATTGACCCTACCTATAACACAACCCCACCTATAATACAAGAAAATCAAATCTCGATATACGATAATACTGCGCGACGCGTACGCTTTGTAGGCGCCTTATTAAAACTATCTAATAAATCCTTAGATACCTTATCTTCCTCCTTAGTAGAACTTTCAACTATAACTACCTTACGTAGGCGCCCTTATAGCTTCTTTACCTCCGCTCGCGCCTCCTCCTTACAGGCTATACGTAGTATATCTATAGTCGTATAGACTGAAACACCCTCTAATCGTACCCTCTTTCCCTTTCTAGCCTTCTTTCGCTTCTAAAGAAGCCTAGCCTAATTAGATATCTACTTTACTTGAATTACAATTATCGCATTTTGTGTTTCGTAGAGGCGGGTTATACGCTCCGTATATCGCTTTACTAGCGAAACGACTGCGGGGCATTAGTGCAGCAACTTAGTAAATCTCTTATTTGATCGAGATAGTTCAATAGCTTCTAGAGGAGAGCTCTATAATAATAAGAGATCGAGTATAGTCGTCGCGTATAGTATAATTAGTTAAGGAGCTGGTATAGGTAAGTCTTTAGGAAGGCTTCTAAGTATTCGTATAGGAAGCGTAGGCTATAAGCCGGTACCGCGCTATCTACTAAGTATATTTTCCTTGCTTATAGCCTTCTCGCGTGTATATAATAGTAATTCGATCTATTCTACGCGGGGGATACACTATAAACTAAGCCGGGAGATTATATACGTTTCGATAGTATAGAACCGCTTAAACGCCGTAAACACGCCTATATTAAGCGGCTACAGTATATAAGAATAGTAAAGGGGTATAATTAATAGATTAATCTTATTCTATATATAGTAGGCAATAAAATCGCCTTAAATATAGCTACTATATCTATCCGCGATAAGTAAACGCTATCAACCCGTAGCCTTCTCGCGGGTAAGTAGCTTAAAGACTTTCTTTAGCTATACTAATCTAAGATTATTTAATATCCACCTATTCTTACTTATTGCAAAATACTACCCTTAAGGCGATCGTTTATTGAGCTAGCGTGTATTTATATCCTAACCCTTAAATATTAGGAGTAGTACTAGCGCTTCGCCTACGGTACTAATATACTTAATAGTAGTTACCTATTCCTATTTACCTCTAACTACCTTATACTTCTAAGCGTAGTCGAGGTATACAAGTACTTTTATCGCCTACTCCTCGCTAATACTAAATCTAGACTTATCTATATTATATATATCCGAAGGGTTATAGTAATACTTATTAAGTATTTGTCCAACTACATTAAACTAGCGTTTTATATACTTATATAATGCTCCCGCTATACGCGTATACTTAAGCTAACGAGTATATATTCTACCTATTTTAGGATAGCGTTTTTGAAAGCGTTAAATCTATTTAGGGTTAATACGATCGAGTTCAGTAAGGGGGGGTACTAGGTAAGACGCGGTTATAACGCGTGTAGCTCGTAATTATAACGTAAGCTTAAGTAATAACGAGTTAGTAATATAGGTTCCGGTAATTATATATCGCTTAATCTATCGGATAAGGGTATCTTCTTCCGCGTTAGTAAGGATTTAACGTATTTCCTAGCTTATAGATCGCGTTAAGCCGCCGTTGAGCCTACGTTGTAGTATATAATAATCAACTTTAAAGAACTTTACTGTAGCCCGAGTAGATTTAAAGTCTTTAATTTTTAGTATATATTGAGCCTTTGCTAGTTGAATTTTATAATCTAGCGATTTTTTTGATAATTGCGTAGGCATTACGTTGATAACGCGTCTAATATACGTTTCGGAGGATTTTCTTGTATTATAGGTGGGGTTGTGTTATAGGTGGGGTCAACACTCTATAATAGTATTTATTATTATTTTAAAATACTTACTACTTTAGATATAACGTGTTTTACAAGCGAGTGTACTATACAAGCGAGTGTGCCACCCTTATTAAAATTTACTACCTCTTTACTTTTAACTGCGATGTAGGCTGCAAATCAACTCTAATTAATAAATAAAGAAGGGAAGTTACTTCTTGCCCTTTAAGCTCTTAAAGAAGGTTAATTTCAGAGTATTCAGGCCGCTATAGGCGCGTTCGGGGTGTATCAAATAACCTTAGGCCGACGACGCGACGGAACTACTTCAAGACGCGATTCTATTATAAACTTACGGAATCTAAGCCTACGAGAGGAAGAGGTAATAATTTAATATATAATTAACCTCGACTCGTGT